>JAQQSV010009971.1:0-13377 GCA_028646515.1 Pseudochirops corinnae
CTCTCAAGAAAACTCCAATTCACTTCTTCAGTCCAGTAGCCCAGCTCCCAGATGCTGGGACAATCCTGCTTCCTCCAATAGGAGCCAACAGGAGGAACATTCCTATTCTGTCTCTCTGTCTCCAGAATTCTTCTTATATACACACATTGGCCTCCTATCTCAGCCAATCAACAGGGGAGTTCACACCCTCTCAACAGGGGACAGAGTTCACATCTTCCACACTGAGCTCACACCTTCCATACTTAGCCCTAAGTTACTAAGGGCTAAGAATCTACTAAATTGATTGCTGTTACAAGCCCCCATCTGGCATGCTCCACATTGGTTATTAATTAGTCAACCAGAACTAGCTTTTAGAAAAGGCTATTACTGAGGAGGTATAGCAAGGACAATCATAGAAAGATCCCTCTGAAATCAGGGACACACTTTCCCCTTTTACCTACAAGTGTCTAAATTTAGGGAGTTTGTGAAGCCAAAAGAAAATCTCACAGCTCCTAATTATTAGAAATCCCTTTCTTCCTTTACAGAATTTTCGTGAAGTAAATTTTCACAAGGGGTGTCTTGGAGCCAGTTCTGATTGTTTTACAAATGTCTATCGTTAAATTTTCAGGGTCAGCATTTATACCTTGGAAATTAGCAAACACTACAAATTAGGGCTTGATTTATTGTTGTATTGATTATTTGGACAGAAGAAAGTGATGGAGAAGGTCTTAATCATGTAGATTAAGCTTAAAAGCATGTTATACAGAGCATCGAGCCAGTGGTGAAACATTTACCAGCATACACAGTCTCTGCTGTGTTTCAGAAGTCTGTACATTTTTATTACCTCATTCCTTATTCTGATTTCTTCTATTTCTTTTTCTTTTCTTATCACTATTGCTAGAAATTCCAAAACAATATTGACATTTGTAGAATTCTGAAGCTGCCTTTCCTCAGGTGTCTGTTTGTTCCTGAGTACCATCAACCGCTGTTGCTGTTGCTAGGGAATGGGGGTAACACTACTCAGGCCAGATCTTTTGAAATCTTTAAGTTCATCACATTGTCAATGGAGGCAAGGCTATCTAATACTCCTGGGTTCACTCCATTACTCAAAAGGCTTCCTCCTGTATATGTTCAAAGGTTTGCCTTCTTAAGACAAAAAGTTCTTGGTTTCCAAAATGGTTTGCTTCATTACACACAGGCCCAGAAGAAAATCTAGGTCTTTTACCCAATCCCAATTCATTTCTAGTGTAGAATTATCTGATTTCACCCTGCACTTCAGTTCTGCTAAATTGACTAAAGGCTTGTTTACACCAGATTTAGACCTTTAATTGATTCAATAGAGATGCCTGGCCTTTGTTACTGATTAGTTTACATCTTTGATTGATTCTGTAATTCAAATACAGATCTCTTCTTTTTTGCTGGGCAAAAGAATTTATACTATCATAGATTGTAGAACATAAATTTAGAAGGGATTTTAGAAATCCAGTTCAAACCCCTCATTTTCCACATGAGGAAACTGAGAAAACTCAAGCATGACCTATTGATAGTTATCAGTAGTATTATCTCTGTAGACATAAGGGGTGAAAATAACTAGCAAGAAAATTTTTAAAAATATTTATCCTGGTGGGTTAGAAACCTAACAGTAGCTAATCAATAGGACAAGTGATCTAAAGGTCAGACTGAAATTCAAGATTGAAGGTTCATTCATTTTTTGATTTAACAAATATTTACTGGGTGCCTACTACATACAAAGTATTGAGTTAGAAAATTAAAGGAAGAATAAGGGAGGGTTCCTATACTCATGTAGTTTAGAAACTAGTAGGAAAGATAAGACATATGCACAAATAACTATAATGCAAAACAGAGAGTGAAAATACAATAAGTAGAGTATAATGTACTCTGGAAGTTCAGAAGAATATATAAAAATCTATGAAAACATATAAAAGACATAACTTTTAATTAGCATCCATGTGACCTCTAATATTAAGAGAAACATAAACAGGTAAAAAGGAAAACGAAAACATAGTGGACTCAATAGAGCTAAATTGTTTACATCTGACACTTGTAACTCTTAAAAATTGTATCACTTGTATTAAAAATTGTATTGTATGTACAGATAGAGGGTATATACATAGACAGAGGGTACAAGTATAAAGTGAATTTGAGGGAATGACTTAAAAAATTAACGAATGAGAAAGGATTACAAAGGGTACAGAAGGAAAGCAAGAGGTAGAATGGAGCTAATTATCTCACACGAAGAGGTGAGAAAGATCTTTTACAGTAGAGGGGAAGATAGGAATGTGGCTAATATGACAACAAAGGAAAATGATCAATGTTGGAGAGGATGTGGAAAAATTGGGACAGTAATGCATTGTAGGTGGAGGTGTGAACTGATCCAACCATTCTGGAGAGCAATTAGGAACTATGTCCAAAGGGCAACCAAATTGTACATACCTCCTGATCTAGCAACACCATTACTAGGTCTGTATCCCAAAGAGATGAAAATAAAGGGACCTACAAGTGCAAAAACATTTATAGCAGCTCTTTTTGTGGTGGCAAAATATTGGAAATTGAGGGGATGCCCATCAATTGGAGAATGGCTGAATAAGTTGAGACATATGAATATAACGGGATACTATTGTGCAATAAGAAATGACAAACAGGCATATTTCAGAAAAACCTTAGAAGACTTGTACAAACTGATGCAAAGTGAAATAATCAGAACCAGGAAAACATTGTACACAGCATCAGCAACATCATGTGATGATGACTCCGCTCTTCTCAGCAACATGATGATCCAAAACAAGTACAGTCCATATCTAGATAAAGAACTGATGGAATCAGAATGCAGATTGAAGCATATTTTTTCACTTTATTCTTTCTTATAGTTTAATTTCCTTTTGATCTGTTTCTTCTTCCACAACTGTGACAAATATGGAAATATGTTCTACATGATAGTATGTGTATAAACTACATCAAACTACATACCATTTTCAGAAGAGGAGAAGGAAGGAATAGAGGGAGAAAAATTTGAAACTCAAAATCTTGTAAAAATGAATGCTAAAAATTTTCTCAATATGTAATTAGGGAAAAATGCTATTTAAATAGAAACTATTAAAAAACCATAAATAGCTTTGGGAAGATTAACATCTTAAATATTTATTAATTAATTCCATTTCTTGACAGCAGTGGTGGCTAGCTGAAAGTGATGAATGGATAGCATAGGCATAAGAGGAAGCTGGAACACCCAGAGAACAGAAGAGATTATTTAAAGAGTGATGGCTGGACAGCATCTTTTAAGAAATTATCAAGGAAAACTGCCTGGATACACTTTACTAAGATAATGCTGACTAGCAAAAAACTAAAAAATAGCTTATTTTTGAAAATCATTAACATAAAATGAAACTTTGACCTTGACAGAATGAAACAATTTGGATTTACTTTGAATGCAGACAATGAGTCCAACTTTCTATGGTTCAATAATGAAAATGTTCATAGGATTGTGCTCCAGAAAATATTATTATTTTATTTGGAGATCAGTGCTGCAATTGATCTCACCCTAATTAAGTTGAATATTGAGCTGGCTAAGACTAGCTTGGTGATCTCTATTTATTGCAATTTTTCTCTTCTTCCCAGATTTCAGTCACATATGATGTCATAATATAGTTGGAATACCTAGATGTGGCAGCGATTAAAACTCTCAGGCTGTACCTCATAACAGGGTGATTTTATAGGGTCTATAAGAAAACTGATGAAATCATTGGATTGTCCATTCCCAAAGAGGAAGTGCTGATCCCATCCTATATCCTTCAATCTAATCTAGAATATAGGTCAGAACCAGAAGAGTTCTACCTTGAAAATTATAGATTATGTTATTGGGAAAAGTGTAGTGAAATCCTGGAGATAATGCTGGCTTAAGAATCAGAGGACCAAGGTTCAAGTCCTGGTTCTTCTTACTACTTGTGTGAATTTGGGTAAATTACTTCCCCCTTGGCTCATCATTTTAAAATATCCTCATTCATCATTAAATCAGTTAGTGAAATCAACAAGCATTTATTAATCACTTTACTATGTCCCAGGAGCTATGCTAAGCACTGAGGATATGTTAAAGGGGGAAAAAAGCAGATCCTGCTCTTAATGAGCTTCCAGATTAAATTATATCATTTCTAAGAGCCCTTCCAATTCAGAATATTAGGATCTCTCTCTCTCTCTCTCTCTCTCTCTCTCTCTCTCTCTCTCTCACTCTCCCTCTCTCTCTCTCTCCATACCCTGTAAGGTATATATTCTGGAGTCTCTGGGTAGAGAGGGAGGTAAATTATTCCTTTTTTTTGAATCATTTCTTTGTAAATAGAAAAAAAATCATTTATACCCACTTTAGGATACATTCTATGACTTTGTATGCTCAACTTTTTTTTTGAGGGTGGAATATTTATATGAGTATTTGTCTGAGAATACTTCTCTTAAGACTTTTTAAACATAACATGAAAAGTGGTCTCCTTGGATGGGTTTTTGACTTACGCCAGTGCTGCAATGAAGCTCTTTATATGTGTGCTATAGATGGTCTAGACACTAGAGTGTGATATGTTCACAACTTATACTGGTGCAGAAGTCTCACATTTCTCAACTAGGCTTTCACCAATACCCCACATTTCCCTCACCCAACTTTCTCTGAGACTAGCAGACCTAAGCTCCCAGACAGAGACCACTACCACATAATTACATTCACTTTCTCTCAGGTGTTATGGGAATCTGAAGATCTTCCCTGCCCCTAGGCCCTTTGCTTAAGTGGCTTAAATGGCTCTGAGAACCTTCCCCTATTTGAAAGTATACTCTGCCCCCTAATAGGCTGAATATGGTCACATAGAACCTGTGGCAGGAGGCTTGTTTTTTGGGAATGCCCACACCTTATTACTTTGTGATTGGGCAGTGGGTCAAGAGGGCTGTGATAGGAGAAGGCTATATATACACTGTTGAAGAGTTGTGTGATTTGGCCAGATGAGACTCTGGGAAGCCGTTGAGCCCCCTGGCTTTGAAAAACCCAGATGTTGGTGCTTCCCTCTCTGGTAACTGACTAGGTATGGATGTAATGGTCAGATGGTTGGAAGCCGTCTGCTGATCTGTTTTTCTGTTTGCTTATAACTTCTGCTTGTAACTTGTGTTTGTATTTTGTTTGCATTCCCTGAAGTTCGGGGTGCTGGCTTTTCCCCATGAACTAGGTAATGATATATATTTGATTGATTAAAGTGAGATTGTTAACCCATTTTGAGTTGCTTTCCTTTAGAAAAGCAGATCTAAGAACATGTGCTAGCAGCTGCCCTGGGTATGCTGGGGTGCTTGCTGATATAGCAGGTTCTAGGAAGGTAAACATACTCCTTATATTTACCACTACAGTATCAAAATCTTTATACATAATAGTAACAATACCTTACATCCTTTGACAATTAATGTAAATCTTCCTTTACATAAAAGTTTTTTTTTCTGTTCTTTTCATCATTAACTTCTCCTTATGAAAATGGTCTTAAAGAAAAAGTATGTCTTGCACAAGGATATAGATATTCCTGATGCATTTGGTCCCATGTGATCTACTCCATCCTCTTGTAAAGGTTCTTAAGGACACTTTTGTGCCAGAGATAATCAGCAGGAGACATGGGTTCTATTAATTCATTACTTCATAAGGATTGAAAACATTTATTCCTAAATGCCTGTAACACGTTCTTTCCTTAGAAGGCATGGTCAAGTTCAGACTGCTAATCCTATTCCTGGGTAGGCTAAATTTTGTGGAATAACCAACATAGCCTTATGAAGATTAAAGGATTTGAGACCATTTAAATTTTCTTTTATGAGATAACAATAGGCAATTAAAGGAAATATAAATCAATATAATATATCCAAAATAAGATTTTGATTTTGCCTTACAACAGACTAAGATAATAGGGTTAATTGCCTCAAATAAAGATTTCCAATCCTGATTGCATGATAGTTCCCTCCTGTGGAACTATTTGCCATCCACATTAATTTAACAGCTCATTTCCTGTCAGTCTAGGTATTCTATAATTGATCCTTAGTCAAAACAATCACCAAGGACCTTTCTGCTCATGTCAAGAATGCCATTTTTCCCTTTGTACACAGACTTTTTGAACTCACATTCATCTCTCTGTAACTTTGTCTCTGATGGCTCTTAGTATCTGTGGCATACAATTGAGTGCTTAATTATATGATTTCTTGCATTAGTTTAAATTTTTTTGTACATAATTTTCTGCCCAATTTGACTGTTAAGAGTCTTAAAGGAGAATCTTCTACGGCTCCCCAATCAGGGTATAGTGTAGTGTCATTTCCATAGCAGGCAACCAGTAAATGCTTTTAAATTTAGAGTGTATTGGAAATTCTCCAAAACTTGTTAGTTTCCACTTAAAAAAAATCTATGACAGATGATGCTTTAAAGAAGGGTATGTATGTGATAAAATTGAAATGTGGCAAGGTTTTTACAGGTATCAACACCTTGCTTACATTTCTGATGGCTCAAAAAGGAAGACACAGACATTAGATATTTTTACTCATCTCGCTCCTCATTTCATATTTTGGGGATGGTTGGGGGGGGAAGCAAATGTAAGAGTTACATGTTGGCACTTATTCAGTAGAGTATTGAGGAACATTGAGAAGTAATTTCAGGACTATTATATGTTGATTGGTAATTTGGGAGACTGGTCTGTGAATTGTAAGTGAAGCAATGGGGAAATGTAGAGAAGCAATGACTGAGGTGAAGGTGTGTTGTGGGCAGGGTATTGTGAGGCTTACATGAGATAATAGATAAAAAGCACTTGACAGATGTTAAAGCCCTATATAAATGCCATTTATAGTAATAAAAATAATAATAATGCCTACAACCAGCAGGCTCCAGTCTGCTGATGACTTTGCTCCTTGAGTCTCCCACTGTACTCCTGAGCTCCTACTGAGCTTACACAATGCGTTTATAGAGCAGCACAGAGGCATGCTGCTGCTGCTGCCATTGTCATTTATCTTTCATTCTCGCAGAGGACTGTGACATCAAGAAGGTGATGCCATGACTTGCAAGTAAATTGGCTTTAAGTGAGGAAGGGCTAGGCAAAGTCACCAGCTGCACTTTCTACTCCAGAACCATCTGGGTCCAGTAACAAGACTGGAGATGGCCCTCTGTATGCTAGTAAATGTTTAGCAAGTAGGCTCTCTGGAAAATTATGTATATGCACTTTTAAGTTAAATGCATTAATTAATACTTTCTTTTTTAAAAGAAGATTGCCTTTATTTTTTTTAATTATATGTGAATAAAAATTTTAAGGTAGAGCAAAGATGACAGAGAAGAGGCAAGGACTTGCCTGAGTTCTCCCTACAACCATTCCAAAGATCTCTAAATAATATACCAAAACAGCTTCAGGAGTAGCAGAACCCATGAAAGAACAGGGTGAAACAATTTTCTTGCCCAAGACAACTTAGAAGGTTGGCAGGAAAGGTCTGTAGCACTGCGGTGAGAGTGTACTGTAGTCCAGTGCAGGACTCAACAATGCAAGTCAAGCTTCAGCAGATCAGGAGTAGGCCTTGGGGGCAGCTGAATCAGCAGAGACAGCAGATGCATCTGGAGCTCTCAGACCACAAATGGTAAAAGGGTTGAACTGGTAAGAAGGAGATGACAGGGTCTCTTTGCTGGTACTGAGGGCAGGATTCTGTTGCTTTGCCCATACTCAGATCTGGGTTGCAGTCTCGGGGGTGGCAGTCTTAGGGCAAGGAGGAGCACTATTATACCAAAACTTGTGACTGAAGGGGAGCAGGGACCGCATCACAGTTCCAGGGCAGAAAAGAGTGCTTGTGGTTGCTCACAGACCAGAGCACAGATCAGGGGAGTAGTAAACACATATCTCCTTAGACCATACAACCTTGGAAGAACTGAAAGCTTATAGGTCCCTAGAACAGTCTCTGGAAACATATACACAAAATCCCTGAAGTGCGGGACAGTGCACTCTCCACCCTGGAAGCAGAGCCCTACTTTAGCAAGGAGTTAAAAGTCAAGAAATAGGCTTGAAAAATGAGCAGACAACAGAAAAATTCTGACTATAGAAAATTTCTATGGTGATGAGGAAGATCAAAACATACACTTAGAACAATACAGCAAAATCAAAAGTCTCTACATCTAAAGCCTCAAAAAAAAATACGAATTGGTTTCAGGTCATGGAAGAGCTGAGAAATGATTTTAAAAATCAAGTAAAAGGGGTAGAGGAAAAATTGGGTAGAGAAATGTGAGTGATGCTACAAAATCATGAAAAAAAGAGTCAGCAGCTTGGTAAAGGAGGCACAGAAATATTGAAGAAATAACAAACAGACTAGGCCAAATGGAAAAAGAGGCACAAAAATTCACTGAAGAAAAGAACTAATTAAAAAATAAAATTGGCCAAATGGAAAAGGAGGCACAAAAGTTCATTGAAGGAAAAAAGTTCCTTAAAAATTAGAAATGAGCAAGTGGAAGCTAATGACTCTACTCAACATCAAGAAACAATAAAACAAAACCAAAAGAATGAATTTTTTTGGAGTCCTCAAGATCTTCTTCTTAGGTAGAATGTATCTTTTCTTTTGGGTTCTTAACTATTTGTCCTTGACTCCTATCTAGACACTGACACAGGAAACACTACTTGGACAGCAATGAAAAAGTTAAAATCCTCTGGTCCTATAGATTTACATTGTCTTCTTCAAAACAAGAGGAGAAGGGAGGAGTCTGAGGCCAAGGTTGAGGTGCTCTTCCTCAGCCTCCTAACTCCTAATCAATTCTTTCTCATGGTTTTTACTATATGTACACTCTCTCCTGGTTTACTATTCATTTGAATCCCTCAGTTCTGAATTGGCTACGTGACCAAGTCCCTCAACTAATCAGAACAGAAATTTTGTTTGCAATTACAAAGGTATCAAAGTCTTGTTCATACCCAGTGAACAACCAAGATGTATTATCACTTGTTTAAGTTATCAGTGATACCTTGTCAGTAACTTATTTTAAATGAACTAAACTATTTATGCTGATATTCACTCATTATTAATTACATTATTACAACACCTTGTATTATTTATTATTATTATTATTATTATTATTATTATTATTATTATTATTATTATTAATAGGGTGCTAAATGACAACTTAGGTCTGACCCTTCCCAGACATATTCACATTTCAATGAGGCATTACTATTAGCAAACTTTCTAAAATCATTCCATACCTGTAGCATCTTACTTGTCTGATAATAGCGCTGTAGTGCCTAGAGATTTGCAAAGCTCTTTTCTCCCAAAACACTGTAAGCTCAGTAGAAAAAAGATTTCTTTACATGTCTTAAAAATTGGTAAAATGAGACTAAATAATTTGATCATGGATTTAGAGCTGCCAGGGATGCCAGATGTTATTTAGTACAATCTCTTTATTTTATAGATGAGGAAACGGGCTCAGAGAGGTTAATTGTTCAATGCCACATAGGTAGTAAGTAGCAGAGACAGAATTAAAAGCCAGGTCCTATGACTCCAATGACAGTATCCTTACTGCTACCCCTGTTCAAACCTTTGTTCCTTTTTACTCCAAGACCAATACTTTCCCCCTGATTTACTACACAAGCAAATTTCCTGGATTTCTTGAGTCTCTCAAGAAAATCAATAATATTATCCTTAAGTGCCTTAACTTTTTTTATTTGTCTCTTAGCTATCAGCCCTATCAGGTATTTTGGCTTTAACTATCTCAATTGCTGAGGATGAACAATGGAACATTTGAACAATTTTGTCATGATCACTCACTAGTGGAAAACTCGAAGAGGTAAAAATAATGACAGTGGTCAGATTCTAGATTGAGTGAACTAACTTTCTAGTTTCCAATCTAAAGTTTGGTTAATATCTAGATAAATTTGAAGGGTTTCTTCCCTTATTTTTCTATAAATCTCAGAGAGGAAAATGCACTTATAAAATATGTTAATGATTCTCCATAATTGGACAAAATTGGGGTATTTTGGCTGATATTTTTCATATTCTGATTTGGCATTTAGATGTTTGCCATCACAATGCAAAATAGAAATAATTTTTTTGTTTTTTTGGAGGTGGGGGGGAAGGCAGGGCAATTGGGATTAAGTGACTTGCCCAAGGTCACATAGTGTTATGTGTCTGAGGCTGGATTTGAATTCAAGTCCTCCTGTCCCCAGAGTTGGTGCTCTATTCACTGCACCACTTAGCTGCCCCAAAATGGAAATAGTTTAGTAAGAAAATATAAAAGGAAGCAGAGAAAGGTAAGCCTGAAACTGTGAAGGGCTGCCTTGGCATGAAGGCATCACTGGGGATCTGAGGAGTGCCAAATATCTTGCTCTAAAAGTATATCTTGTAACACTTTGTTTTAGAGAAATAGTCATTTTTGGAATTTTCCTTTTAACTATTTAATCAGCAAATTAGATTTATCAATATTTAAGAGACAGATTTAAACATTAACTGACTGACATAAAATGACTGACTTTGAACACATTCCTTCAGGTCTTTATTCCTCTCTTCAGCTACAAAATGCAGATAAAAATCTCTCCTACAATGATTGTGAGGCCCAAAGGAGCTAATCATTTTTTAAAAAGTGCTTTAAAAAAGCATAAAGCAACCTAGCATTGAAAAGCATGACTCATATTATTCCCTTTGGAAGGCCAGTGTTAATATTGGCTTTGACGTCATGCAATGGAACAAAGGAAGGCTCCAGTTGGAGAGGCATCCTTCTTCACTAGCTCCCTTCCATAGGCATTGGCACTATTTACTTAAGTTTCTAATTTCCCTAACTGCCACTGTAGAGATTTTGAACTCAGAGAGCTTGAAGTTATAAAAATCAGTGACAATACTAGAGGAGGTAAAAGGAACATTACAGCCACAGACCATCAGGGGAAATGGCAACTTTCTGAATCACTAGATTGGTCTGATGTAGGCCTGGCCCAGAATAAGTGATCACTCTTTCTCTTGATTCTCATGAGTTCTATCCTAGCAACCAATTTTTCTTTGATGTTAAGAATAAGGTCTAGAGGGAAAGTTATCTTTATTGATTCTTTTGCCTTTTGAAAGATGGTATTATCTTTAACCAAGCCAAGAAATTATTAATTGTGCTGTTTTGTACAGGGAGCTCCAGCTGTTGTCAGGATAATTGGGGTCCCTTTCATCTTTATTTTATTGTATTTCTGTATCAAGTTTTATCATCTGTTTCCCAAACACCTCATCCATTTCCTTTTTTTTTCCTATACAGATGGTTAGTAAGTAGTACACTCTGATAACAGCATCACTTCTACTTCTCCCTCTATTGATCTTCACCCAAATCATGGTGATTTATGTATTTTCTCATGATAACAGTAATAGTTAGCATTTACATCGCTTTTTAAAGTTTAGAAGTTCTTTTATATAGATAAAATATTGGTGCTGTTAATACCTCCATTTTTTTTTGGAGGGGAAAGGCAGAGCGATTGGGGTTAAGTGATTTGCCCAAGGTCACACTGCTAGTTCTGTGTTAAGTGTCTGAGGCTGCATTTGAACTCAGGTCCTCCTGACTCCAGGGCCAGTGTTCTATTCACCATGTCACCTAGCCACCCCCAATACCTCCATTTTATAAATGATGAAACTGAGGCTGAGAGATATCAAGTGACGAGGATTACAACAACAATGACAACAACTACCACCTAGCTAAGTGATTGCTCGAAGTGAGAATTTAAACTCAAGTCTTCCTTATTCCAAGTTGAGGATTCTATTTACTGAATCACTCTTAAAAGTATGTTTTTATTAATATATATTGCTATACTTTCCATACCTCTGCAGATAAACACAGATAGTTCTTTTGAAATAACACTTCCCTGCCCGATCCATACTCCAGACAGGGATCTTTTTCCACCAAGACTTGGTAACCCATAGGGCAAATTTGCTTCCTTACATCAGGATCTTTAGTATACCTTGCTTGTTATCCACACCTTGTGCATTTGTACATAGACATCTGAGTTCAAGAGTTTTATTACTAGATTTTTTCTTTGATTTTGTATCCTAAGAATTTCTGAGTGTCTCTATTGGCCTTTTTTTCTTAAACCATAGAACCACTCTGTATATCTTGACTTCCATAACTCTCAGTACAATTATCTGCCCTCCAGTTAAAAACTTGCACATGACAAGGTAGAAGCAGCCATTGGCCTCCCCTAACCCTATAAGTCTGAGGCTATTCTGGATCTAAAACTGATTCAAAAAATGTTCAATAACCAAGGTTTTTCTTAGTGGGAGGTCATTTTGAATTGTATCATTAAGTCATAGGCAACTAAAACTGGCATGGAATCATGGAGTGCGTGAATCCCCATCATCTCCACTTGCAGTGCCGCCTTGCCCCACTCTGGGTATTGTGTAAAGTGACTGAGTCAGGACATCTAGCTTTCATTCACTGTAAGAAAATATAATCTCCAAGGTCTCTTCCAGCTCTGACATTCTACATCGTAATTTAGTTACTACAGATTATATGTGCACAGTAAGAAAGAGAACATCAGTAGAGAGAACCAGAAATTCTATTTTTTAAAATGAACTTTTGTGTTTATTTTTAGTTTACATCATTCATTTCCACAAGATTTTGAGTTACAAATTTTCTCCCTGTCTTTCCCCTACCCACCATCCCAAAACAGCAATCCCACTGAATACCCACTCCCCAATCTGCTCTCTCCTATATCCTTCACCATCCCCCCTCTGACTTTCCGGTAGGGCAAGATGGATCTCCCTACCCCTGTGCCTGTATATCTTATTTCCAAGTTGTATATAAATAATAATAATAATAATAATAATATTAAAAAACATTTGATTTTAAAACTTTAAATTTCACATTCTTTCCCTTCCTCCCTCATCTCCGACCCTTACTGGGAAGATAAACAATTCAATATAGGTTGTACATGTGTAGCTACGCAAAACATTTCCATAGTGGATATACTGTGAAAGACAGACTATATTTTCCTCCATCCTATCCCCCACCCCAACTTCTTCTATTCTCTACTTGTCCCTGTCCCTTTACAAAAGTGCGTGCTTCTAACTACACTCCCCCCCAACCTGCCCTCCCCTCCATCATCACCCCTTTCATTCCCTTCCCTCTACTCTCCTGTAGGGCAAGATACCCAATCTAGAGTGTATGTCATACCTTCCCTAAGCCAAATTCAATGACAGTAAGGTTGACCCATTTCCTTTTGCTTTCCTGTTCTTCCCCTCCATTGTAACAGTTATCCCTTGCCTCTTCTATATGAGATAATTAACTTCATACTGTCTCTCCTCATCTCCTCTCATTATATTCCTCTTTTATCTTTCAATTTCACCTTTTAAATATCATCCCTTCCTATTCAATTGATTGTGTACCTTCTGTCTATGTATACCTGTAGA
>JAQQSV010009972.1:0-13377 GCA_028646515.1 Pseudochirops corinnae
TAGACAGACAGACAGATAGATAGATTGATAGATATACAGTGATTAGGTAATCACTAACAAATAGGAATCACGAAAGGCCTCTTCAGAAAGTAGATAGGTCTTGATGCTAACTCTATCTTTTAAAAAACAATTTCATTTTTAACAAATTATTTAGTATTTGCAGGGGGGGGGGGGTTCATTTTTTTTCAACTAAAGCATCTCACATTTCTATAATCACAGAGTCTTGATATTAATGCTCCTGCTGTAGTAATATGTACAAGTGGGCCACATTACTTTCATTTGAGGTGACAACAATTATAAGAGGAGGACACCACCCAGCTTTTTAAAAATTTCATATGGGGAAATTATGATTCTCTGTAGATCAAATGCATGAAGTCCACATATAAAAATTGTTAATCACTAATCCTTTCCATCTATAACCTATATTTAATAAGTATTGTCTGCTGACTTGTCATTTAATTCCATTTAAATTAATAATATACATAAATATTCAAAGAGGCTACCACCTTCTTTTGTAGAATCTACACTAGAAAATAATAAAGTTCAATATAAATTCACACACTAAATGCATGTGATCCATTAACTGAGTTGGTTAGCATGGTATTACTGAGTCCAGAGTCTTAGGTTAAATTTTCCATATGAGTCAATTAGCTCAATTCTATGGCCATAAATTGCCCTCTGAAGCTAAGGTAGCTCTGTCCAACTTGATCATAATAGGAACCAGGAAAAAAAGTCAACAAATTAGGGGAAAAAAATCAAATTTCATTTCTTATTTCAGTGTCACCCTTGCATTATTTACATAAGAGCACAACATAATTTACATAACAGTTTGTTCTCAAAGTTAAAATTAAAGCATATTTTTTATCATTTTAAGTCATAAGCTCTACATTTATATTTATGACACTGAGTTAATATATTACATTTTGGAGGCTATCTACTGTTTTGTGTGGGCACATGTAATAAATGATTCACATTATACAGCAAATAGCAGTTCATAAAAGACTTACCTCATAGTGTCTCTTTCAGGTAGGTAACACAAACATTACTTTCCTTATTTAAAAAATGAAAACTCAGTTTCAGAGACAGAAAGTATCAGAGCAAGACTATCTCTCTGTTCCAAGTTAAAGTGCTTTTTCTACTGACCTGTTTCAAAAGCATAAGCCACACACCCACACAACTGGCTCACTGTTTTGACCTAATAGCCACGATCATTTCTTCTCAGGCGTTCTATTCTATGACTACACTCTCCCTTTGTCCTATTCTTACCTGATTGCAAAGCAACATGGCAAGCAAGGGCCTTCATCTACTCCCCAAAGGCCCACAAGCTCTCTCCGTCACCACAGGAAATGGCCAGGAATCACAATTTCACAATATGTAAACTTCTACAGTGAACTTCTTAATCAACTTGAAAACTGTCATTGGCTTTATTTCTACTTTTCTTTGTTGCCTTATTTCCTGTAGGGTCCTTAAGTGTGGGTGAGGAAGTAACTAGCTAGGCAAATAGGTTGGTTTTGAATGTAATGTATGCCTGCCTTAATACAAATATAGATATGAAGGTGAGATATAGATTTTTTTTCCCCATGCACATGGTAGGAAATACTTTCACAAACTTGTAAGGAATAAAACTTTAAAATAAAGTTTGTGGTTTCACTTTAATTATAAAAATAATCCACTGGAACTTCAGTCATGTTTTCTTTCTGGTACAAGAAAAAAAAATGGAAATGTACACCATTGCAAGTCTATATAAATGTACTAGATTTAAGCCTCTAATCTTTACACATTCAGAACTGCTTAAATTTAGCTGGTGTTTACATAATAGACACCACTAGAATTTTAAAACGGCTGATCTGGTCATATCAGCCTCTTTAACAGCTGATTTGTGTTGACTATGGCCAATCAAAGTGATTGTGAAGAAATCAGCGCTTAATATGGGGGTGGGGGAAGTGAGATGAGAAATAAATGAAAAACTATATCAATGCAACTGACTAGGAAATTACTATCTGAATATGAGCAGTGAAATATAATAGAATCCTGCCAGACTGCAACTAATTATAAAATTAAGATTTACTTCAGGGTTGTAGAATTGCATGAGCATAAATAACATCAGAAAAACTCCAATAAGATCATATTAGTCAATGTCACTGACAGTTCTGTCCCCTAGGACCAATGTATTTTACATTTAACAAGTTTTATTTTCATATCTAAAAGGTAAATTTAAAAAGATTTTAAAGTTCTTTGTGTCCCCCCTTTCCCTTGGGAAGAAAGGCTTATTTTTTATCTAAAATACTATTAATAGAAAATACAACTACTACTAATCAGAATAATCATTAATAAGAAGAAATCACAAAGTATTCAATGACTTAACTCCTGAGTCTCAAAACAAGCCATGAACTATGCTGAATACATGCAAGAAGCATACTATAATTATAATTCTATTACTTATTTTATAACCATACAGTACAATTTTAATAATGTCTAGTATATTTACAAGTAAATCACTATTACTTTATTATCTGCATCCTGAGTGAAATCTCAATTTATCTAAGAAATAAAACCAAGTTCTCCTCAACTTTGCTTTAATATATCTTTCCTTCTAGCTTGATTTCCCCATCACTAACCTAGATTTCAATTTCATTGTAAAAATAAGATATCTGTGACATATTTTTGAGGAAAACTGTTTGACTTTTTCATCTTTCTTTCTGGTATCATAACCTTGGAACATTGCCAAAGGCAGTTTTGGAGAGTTGCCAATATGTGCTCTAGTTGTGCATGGTTTGAGTATTTCTGTATATATCATAACCAGGCTTACCTAAGTTACCAGCTGAGTAGCAATAGCTAAAAAAAACAGCGAGCCTTTATACTTCAACTAGATACATGATATAATATGTATAACCAAGTACAGAATTTATAGCAATAACATTTATATATCATGTTACTCTAAGAACAATATAATATATAAAATGTCTATTGTGTATACATATAGAGTGATCATAAATCATTTACATTAAACAGTGTTAACAGAGAAACACAACTTTCCCACTAGATTCTGCATGATGAGATTAATGAGGTTTTTTAAAGGGAAACACACACATTCAACCAATAGTCCAACTTATTCTCTAATTCATCTAAGTTGGACAACATACCCATAAATGGGTGCAGGTGTCTATGGTATGATTTAGAATACCTGTGGAACATCTCTGGAAAACATAAGCTTTCTCTGAAGTAGAAATATATCCCTAAAGTTGAGGGAATATGAAACAACTTAAATCTGTTTATCAATGAAAATCATCCTTTTCTTTTTGTTTTAGGCAACAAAAGATGTAAAAAAGGTCCTAGATGATTTGTTGATGCTATATTTTAATCTCATGACATTGAAAGAGAAGATGTTTTGTCTTCAAGATAAAGTACATGTATACACATACAGAGACACACACACACACACACACACACACACACACACACCAGCAATGATGGATACTAACAAAGCCCTTAGAGAGGGAGCTTAAAAATGCATGATTTTTTTCTGCAACATCACAACTCATTCTACACTTGGCAAAGTCTGCATGTTTAGAAATATAAACTAAATCAAACCTTTGTTTGTTAAAGTATCTAAATTTAATGCTGGGGAATTTTTCAAAAATTCACTTTTGTATAAGCATAAATCTTCTCTAAAAGTCTCACCTATACAATTTTATCTAAAGTCTTAATCAAATGTTTACTTCTTTTTGCATTATCAATCCCACCAAAATAAACTTTGGCTTTAGTATTTTGGTGCCTTTACTTTTAGTTGTCACAAAGGAGTATAGAAGAAAATGTTTCATTTCTCCTATAACCATAAATTCATTATTTAGTTTGCTTTAACTCAAATTGGAGGTAAAAAAATTTAGACATTTCCCCCTTAAATCAACACACTCTTTTTATTTAATAAATACTTCACAAAAATGAAGATTTCCTGGTATTCATTATTCAAAATCCATATGACATTATATGGATCTTCATATGGAATAATCATAAAACCATTGAGCTAGACCTGGAAGGGACCCTAAAAGTTATATAGTTCAAAACTCTTCATTTTAAAGGGGAAGAAACTGAACCCACAGAAAGGTTACATGATTTTCCCAAATTCATACGGATAATAAGTGGTAGAGCACTCTTTTTAGAGAACCACACTACTCCTGTGTTCCTCACTCTCCTAGTTGATCCCTCTTCTCACTGCACTTCCTAGAAGGGAATGCAATTCTCCACAAGATGCCTGACCAAAGCAGAGTTCCACCAGGCTAACACCTACCTAATTCTGGACAATATGCCTCTCCCAAATGTAGCCTTGGTTATTTTAGCATTCATTTGTCAGTATTGGTCAGTATGTCACTCTGTGGACTCATAGAGAGTCTTTAGTTGAGTAAAACGCTAAATCCTTTTCAGTCAAAATGTTGTCTTATACTACCACCTCCATTTGTATTTCAGAGCAAGTACTGTGTAAACTAGGAAATCCTAGGAAGACAAATAAGTGAGAAGTAATGTAGGACAAAGATCCCCTTTCATTAACAAAAAATAACAACAACAAAGCTCCCACATGCTGAAAAAAAAAAAGCAATAAATGACTGGAAGAGAAACATTGAAAGTACTCACCACAAGATAATTCTTACAGAAAAACAATTGCTCTCTTATTCCCACTATCATTTGATGTAGTTCTAGAAATGGTAGCAATTTCAGCAAGAAGACTCAAGAATTTAAAAGCATAAACACTGGCAAAGAGGAGACAAATTTTTCTATTTGTAGATAATATATTTTACTTAGAAAACAGCACAGAATATCTCTTTGATAAGAGCTTAGGAAAAAATGAAAAGAATTTGGCAGAAATTAGGCTCAAATCAACATCTTACACCATATTCCACAATAAATTCAAAATGGCTATATATTGTGAATGTTAAAGACCATGCCATAAAAAATTAGAAGACAAGTAGATTTTTTTCACATCTATGGTCAGTAAATAAATTCTTAACTAAAAGGATAGAGGAAATTATAAAGGATAAAACAGATCATTTTGATTAAATGAAACTGAAAAGTTTTTGCACAAATAAGATTGCTGTATCTAAGATAAGAAGGTAACCAGCTGACTGGAAAAAATTCTTTGTATCAAACATCTCTGATAAAGATTTGATATCTAAGATATATAAACAGTTTACAGAAACATATGAGACTGAAATCATTCCTGAATAGACAAATGGTGAAGGGATATAAACAGATCTCGAGAGAAGTATCACAAACAATAAACAAATATGTATGAAAGAATTTTCTACATCACTTATAATAAGAGAAATATACATCAAAAAGATCCTAAGAGTTCACCTAATAGGTAACAAATTGACAAAGATGAAAATAGTTAATGTCGAAGGAGCTTTTGAAAGACAGGCACTGAGGGAAGAGCGAAGAGGGTGGAGAAAAGGTAAGGAGTCACCTGAGCTCTCCTCCAAACCACTCCAAACCCCTTAAATAATTCCTCAAACAAATTCTAGAGAGGCAAAACTCACAAAAGGATGGAATGAAACAATTTTCCAGCCCCAAACAACTTAGAAAGTCAGCAGAAAAAAATCTGTTGCACCAGGTGAGAGTGGAATGCAATCCAATACAGGCAATAATCCAGCAAACCAGTAGTAGGTCTTGGGGGGTGACAGAATTAGTGGCACCCGTGATAGTTTCCAGATCTCTCAACATGCAGATAGATGGTAAGGTGGTCAGACAAATGGTCAGAAGGAGAACATAGAAATTCCTTTACAGGTACCAAGGACAGGACTCTGTTGAATTGCACATATTCAGATCTGGGTTGCAGTGCTGGGTCAGTCCCAGGACGAGGAGGCTCACCAGCATCCAAGAGCTTGTGGGCACAGAGGAGTGGAAAAATGAGTGCTTGTGGTCACTCAAAGAACAGAGAACAAAACAGGAAAATAGTAAACATACCTCTCTGATGATAAAGAAAAAAGCCTAGACATAATCTTTCAAAACATTTCCAAGGAAAACTTTCCTGATATTCAAGAATAAGAGGGAAAAACAGAAATTGAAAAAATCTACCCATCACCTTCTGAAAGAGATATCAAAATTAAAACTCCCAGGAATATTATATTTTCTTTATGGTTAATATGGAAATATATTTTACATAACTTCATATATATATAATTGATATTAAATTGCTTGCCTTCTTAAGGAGGGGGAGAAGCAGGAGGCTGGTAGAGAATTTGGAACTAAAAAATTTTTACATATGATTAGAAAATATTTAATGAAAGAAATAAAAATATATATTTAAAAAGATAAAAATGTGCTCCAGTGGCAATAATATATTTCTTATGATTCCAAATATACACTAACCCAGTGTTTCTGGGGCATTACACATATAGCAAAAAAAATCATTGATAAATTAAACAACTTTCCTTAGTGAAGTATTTTAGGAACCTAGCTGTAGGGTTGAATGTCATATAGCTAGATAATTGAGAATCTTGACATTTCTATTCTTGACTACCTATGATTAGAATCATGTCACCTAATTGCTTCCTAGTTCAATGACAATTAACATTGCAACTAGAAACAAAGAAGTTGTTGATCAAAGGAATATGAAGATGACTTCATAGCCAATGAACTTTAATGTCAATATTAGTCACAATCTCTTACTGTCCGTAAAGAAGATGAATCACAATCTAGAACTCAGCAAAGTTCCAAAATACATTAAAGTGATACAAAGCTTAAGAAACTACTGAGCTTAAAAATAAAATATAGGTTCTTGTGGGTTTTTCAAACAAATTTTAAGTATATTTTCTCCTAGGTAACTATATTTCATTGGCATTAATTGATAAAACATACCAATGCTAACTCATATAGAATGTAAGCATCTTGAGGGTAAAGAATATTTCACTTTTTGCCATTGTATTCCCAGTTCCCTAGGCCAAATGTTACCTAGCTACATAATAAGTGTCTAATGTCTTTTGAATTGAATTGAATATTGTGTGCTTTCTTTCAATTTTGTATGCTTATACAGTAATAATGATAATTACATTTTATTATCAGATGAAAGTTTCATTTTGATTAAAATATAATCTATTTATTAAGTTCAGATTTTTTTTATGTTGAGGAGACATAAGTTAACAGAGAATACCTATCTTCTTTTAACAGATTTATTTTGTAGTAGGTACATTCCAAGTAAACATGGAATGCTTTCAAATTCTGAATTTTTTTAAAGCATTTAGAAAGAGAAATCTTTCTGTTGAATAAAAGAATTGAAAAACTCCCAGGCTAAGTACTTCTCTTCATTACTAAACTGAGAAATCTTACAAAAATGCATAATTATAATTGACATTTTTCATTTGCTTTTCTGGTTACCAATCGTTTTCAAAAAAAATATAATTACTGCTGCTAGTTGTGTGGGTTTTTCCCCAATATAACTGCAAAAGTCTAGCTGTGTTGCTTTAGCAATTATTTTATTAAAGTATTAGCTTTTGCCAATATTGTTCCCTTATTCTTCCAATTCTTCTGATATAAAATTTGAAATCATAAATTCATAGTTTGAAATGTTAAGTACATCTAGTTCAATTTATACATGAAAAGAAAGACTAACTCCAACATAACTGACAAGTGATCATCTAGTCTCTGCCTGAAGACTTTCAGTGAGGGGGAACTCATTATTTTCTGAGGTAAACCATTCCATTTCAATTAATCAATCAATAAACATTTCTTAAGTGTCCATTCTGTGTCAGTCACTATGCTAATTCAGCTTTGGAGACAGAAAAAAGGCAAAAGACTGTCCTTTCCTTCAAGGAATTCACAATCTAATAGGAGAGACAATAAAAAAAAAACAAATATAAACAAAGTAGGCTATTTACAAAATAAATAGAACATGATTATTAGAAGGAAGGCACTGGAATTAAGTAGGGTTTGTGAAGGTTTCCTACAGAAGGTGGAATTTTCATTGAAATGTAAAGGAAGCCAAGGAGATAGGTAATCAGAGCCAAGGATGGAGAGCATTCCAGGCAAGGGGGACAGTCAGAGAAAATTCTCATCTTCAAGAGATGGAGTGTCTTATTTGTGGAACAGCCAGGAAGTCAGTGTCACTGTATCAAAGAGCATGTTTCAAGGAATAAGGTGTAAGATGACAGGAAAGGTAGGAAGAGATTAGGTTACGAAAGGCTTTGAATGCCAAAGAGTATTTTGTATTTGCTGCTGGAGGCAACAGAAGTATTTGAATAAATGCTTTGGTTCTGTCCTCCATGTGGAGAGCCTGTTACATTTTGTGATTCACAACTACACCAGCATATTCATAGCCACCATGAATACTGTGAATATCATGTTGCTGGTACACCTTGGGCAAGTCATTTAACACCAATTGCCCTACTCTCCCCCCTGCAAAAAAATAAAATAAAATAACCTAGAGAGAAGAAAGTCCAAGGAGATCAAGTGTCCAAGGGGTCAAGGAGAATGAGGACTGAGGAAATGTCACTGGATTTGGCAACTAAGAGATCACTAGTAACTGTGGAGAGAGCAGTTTTGGTGGAATGATCAGGTCAGAATCTGAAATGTCAGAAGTTAAGGGAGTAAGAGGAAGGTTATGAATAACCCTTAATGTTACTAATATTTTCATAAAATCAAGCCTAATTTTGCCTCTTTACAGCTGTCACAAGTGCTCCTGGTTTTTGCCTTCTGGGACTAAGTGAGACAAGTTTGATTCTTTTCCACCTGACAACCTCCAAACAGCTGAAGACAACCAACACCCTTTCTCCTCAAGTTTTCTTTTCCAGGCTGAACATTCAAGTTCCTTCAATCAATCCTGGTTGACTTACTATGGATGCTCTTCAGCTTATCAATGTCTTTCCTAACCTGTGGTACCCAGAATTGAAGAAAATACCCCTGAAATAGTATGACTAGATATTAATGAGTTACAGCAGACTTATCATTTACTAATTCCTGAAACCTGACTCAGTACACCCCCCCACACACACTTCAACAGCTTTTTGATAGTCACATCACACTGCTGACTCATAGTAAGATGAAACACTAAAACCTTCATATTTTTCAGACAAAATAGTGTCTAAGGATGTCTCCACTATTTGAAAGTTGGTTTTTTTTTTTCTAACTTGCATGTAACAATTTAAATGCATTCCAATTTTATTTTATCATGAGATTTTGCTCAGTGATATAGTCTTCCAAGAATTTTTGGAGCCTGACTCTGTCACTTGACAACTGAAGATTCAAAAAGGCAATTCATGACTTTATTCAGGTTATTATTTTTAAAAATGTTAATCAGAAAAGGGACAAATTCTGAGTGGTACTCCACTGGAAGCCTCGCACCAACCTAATATGAAACCATTAACACCACTGAACCAGTTTCAAATCCATTCACTTGTACTATGATCTTATAATATCTTTTCATCTTTCCCACCAGATCATGGCAACAGACTTTATCAGTTATTTTGCTGAAATCTATGGGTAAACTATATAATATCTGCCTTTCCCTTACAGTAATCCTCTGAAAAAAGAGAATAAGTTTATTGTGCCATGATCTGTTCTTGATGGAATCATGCTAGCTTTTTAATTACCAAGTCTCTTTCTGTATGCTAACCATCTTTTAAATGATTACTTTTAATATTTTCCCTAAAATGAAAGCTGTCATTGGCTTATAGTTATCAATTCTACTCTTTTCTCCTTTTAGAAAAATACATTTAAATGATGGCATGGATCTATATGAAAACACCAAAGAAAGCTGAAGGAAAGGCAGAAGGTTTAGCAAATCAATTGGTTACTTATGGTCATATAATATAAGCAAAATATTGAGTTTATTAATGTTCCTCCCTTAATCAACTAAAAAGATGTGATTTTGTTGAGTTTCTAGACAGATTCATCAGATAATCCTTTTTTCTTAATTCTTTTTGTTGTTGAAAGTTTTTCTTAAGTACAATATCATTGTGCTTTCCCTTGTCTAGCGTAAGAAAATGGTATTCAAATGTAAACATCACTATCACCACCATTACCACCTGCTAGAACAAAATAACTCCATCAAGTTGACTACTTTTTCTGTTTTATTTACCAAGAGAATACAAGTTCTTTCCCCTTTTTTCTCAAATTAGTGTAAATCTAATAGTACAACTGTCTCATACCATTATCATTAGACTACTAGTAGTACATTATACTAATTTTGTTTCTTCCTTTAGGGCACAGTCACAGTTACTTTACTCATTATGCTCAAAGACTGGAGACTTCAGTGCTGTAGGTTTAAGTATGTTTATTTGTGTGTGTGTGTGTGTGTGTGTGTGTGTGTGCTCAGACACATATAATTTTACTTTCTCTGATACACTATTACAGCATTCCATTAAAACTGCACTAACCCATTGTAACATTTTATATCTTTATAAATTACAAACTCTTGGTGATATATTTTATTACCTATAATTCAACAAATTGGCTAATGAGATTAGTTTAATCTACAGATTAAAGTTGTTCTGTCCAAAGTTTTCTATTTGTGGAATGCCAACTCAAAAATAAAGCAGAAATAAGTGTCAAGGTAAATGCAAAGAGACCACCATGAACATAATTACAGCTTATATACTAACATCTGTTGCAGAGAATGAAGAGGTAAAAAAAAATCTATGAAGAATGCTATAATACTACATATGAAATCAATATATATTTCAAGACTTAGTGACTTCAGTGAAAAGGATGGAACGGGCAATAATGAAGAAAAGTGTGTTGTAAAATATGGATCAGGATGAAGTAATGAGAGAGTTCAAAGATTTGCAGACTACAAAGAAGCCTCACAGCTATATATTATGAACATTTTCTTTGGGGGAAAAAAACTCAGAAGGTACTGAATGTTGTGAGCACTAAATAATATCACAAAATTAAACTATTATTTTTTTAAAAATAGGAAATTAACTACTATTCATTTTGGAATAACTCTTTAACCATAAAACCATATACAATAAAACCAATTATTTGTTAGATTAAATACTAAAAATAGTCCAAAGCTTTAAAAAAAATTTTCAAAATACATAGTACTCAACTAAAACATCAGCTACATGATGCATTTAAACAAGTCATTGATGCAAGAAAACGGGATATGGATGAGAAAAGGATATTAACATTGATGGCAATAATATCATAAGAAAGTAAAACACCATAAATTAATTTGCATAATGAAAATACCAAAAGAGTTTAAAAAGCATCTTAATCAACAACGATTTCTTATTTTCCAAGCAGGGAAATATGGCTGCAAAGGAACTCAATACCATAGAAGATAAACTCATTTTTCTGAAATAAATAAATGAATTTTAAAAAATTATTAAGCAAGTCCTCCCCATTTTCTAGGCAGCATGCTAAATGCTGGAGATACACATACAAGCTAGGAAAACAGTCTATGCCCTCAAATAGTTTACATTGGATGTAAGAAGGCAAGAAATAATAGTAAACCAGAAAGTGGGGTGGAAAGATATGGACATATATGATGACATGGTTTGAAAACGGTCAGAAAGTAATGTGGAAGTCATATTTGATATGGCTAAAGATATGATAAAGTTCCCCTACCAAATCCTGGAATCCCAGGGTCACAGCTCTGTCATTTGGTGGGAAAAGTTTGAGAAGTATGATGGAGATGGCAGGAGTTCAGGAAGCATGATTTGGAAACAAGTGGGAATTATCTTAAAGGGAAAAATGGTGAAAGGTTGTAAACTAGATTGTCTAACAAAATAGAAAGAAGCAGTGAAAGATAAAACAATTTTTAAAAGAGCTTAATGATTATTCCAAAGAAACAAAGTCAATCAGAGAATATTTAAGGATGAAACTAGGAGGAGAATAGCAAACAAACAAAAGATTGAAAAGATCTGCAAATATATTTATAACAAACATTTTTTAAAACCACCATGGACCATGGAGTAATCACACTTGGACTCTTATTAAAATTCTAAGTGCTCATATAAAAGAGATAGAAATATTTCTGAAAAAAATGAAGAGGTATAAAGCATCAAAATCAGAACAATTGTAAACAAAGGATATCTGTACCAGAGAAAAGACAATTGTGAAGTCAAGGAAATATTTGTAAAAGCCATCTGAAGAATATGGAAGATACCAAAGCAAGAGTTACCAAAAACACACCAATGGTTAGTCTTCTGCCCAAAGTTTATCGTAGGTAGAAAGTCAGCTAGTTCTTCATTCCCAGCGATATGAAGAAGTTGATGGTACAAAACTTAAATGTCTGTATGGCACTGGAAGGCATGTGGGCTGAAATTTAGGAGAAAGGGAAGATGCAAGAGACTGTGAATACAAGAAAGAGACTGGAAGACAAAAAGTTCAAGAAAAAGGGACTGGGTATAAGTCTAGCTCTTAAAAACATAAACCAATAGTGAAACTCACAAAATGAAAACAAAATGAGTAAAATTTTAAAGAAAATCATAGTACATTGAATAAATATCATAACATGAATGAAGATGAAGAAATGCCTACTAGAAACAAAAAAATCCGTATACTCCTCAGAGACCATACAACAATAGCAAGAAAGTCCAGAACCATTTTTAAAAAGTGAAATAAAATAAAACTTTTAAAAGAAAATCAATCCATCAACAAGCATGCCAGAACATATTGACATTTCTATACAGTACCAACAAAATATTGGGGGGGGGAAATCCAAAGCACATTTAAAAGAACAAAAGGCATAGAGTGCCTGGGTCAATCTACTAAGGCACACTCTCTTTATGAGAACAATTACGAAACACTTTAAATAAATAATTAAGGAATCAGAGGAGTAATCCCTGCTCATCGTTCAGTCACATTAATTAACTAAAAATATTGATACCAACTCTAACGATGAGATTACCAAGCAGTTACTTTATAGAGCTAGATAAAACAATGATAAAATTGAATTGAAGGAATAAAAAGTCAATAATATTAAGGAAAATAATGAAAAAAGAAGAAAAAGAGATAGAGTAGTCTTTCTGACTACAAAGTATAAAGCAATCATTGTAAAAAAAAACTAGTACAGGTGAAAAAATTGAAAATAAATTGGTACACAAGACTATATAAGCAAGACTTCAAAACAATCAAACTTGGCAGCCAAGTTTTCTATATACCTAAGAACATACAATGTTTAGGGAAGAATTCCTAGAAGTACTGGAAAATCTTGAAAGAAGTTTGGCTTAAAATTGTTTTACATTGGCCTCAACATTATATATCACAATAAGTTCTAAATGGATGTAAAAAAATAAAGGATCCAAGCACAAAAAAGAAATGGAAGAAAATGGAATGAAATACCTGTCACAGTTATAGCCAAGGGAAGATTCTTTTTTTTTTTTTTTTGAGAATTGGGCTAATTTTTTAATGACTTGTTTATTTACTTTTAGTTTACAAGAT
>JAQQSV010009973.1:0-13376 GCA_028646515.1 Pseudochirops corinnae
TCTCTATCTCTATCTCTATCTATCTATCTACATATGGGTGGATAGAATTCTTTTCTCTCCTTATGGAGATATATAGTAAAGGACTATATGTGTATGGATTATATGTGTAAAGGACTATATATGTGTACATATATATAACATTAAATTAAATGAAATAATATATATAAAATGCTTTGTAAACCCTAAGGCACAATATAAATGCTGGCTATTATCATTGTTATATAGATCTTTACTCATAACCACAAAAGAAGAGTAATAAGACAAAATGCAATAAACACCCTTTTGGCTTCCCCTAGGCCAGGAGTTAAGAGTACAGTACGTCTGCTAAGTTTCCAGTCTTTCCCCACCTGCCACAGGGAGGGGAGAGGTTGGCCACTCCTTGGTCCAAAAGCTAAGGGATGGAATTCTCGGTTCAGGTGTTGTCTATCTGGGGTTCTTTTATACCAGTCCGATGGAAAGACCCTTCATATGGCATGCCAGCTGAAGGTTCTGGCCCAGGGTTTCTCAGTCCTGTCCCCATGGTCAGAAAAGGACACTCTCACACATTTCTAGTCTGACTCCATCATTCCCCTTACTCCTTTCAAAAAACCAGCCTGGCTGGCGTCTGAAATCACTTGCTGACTCCCTCCCTCTTCCTCTCTCTGTATCTCTCTGGTACGCGAAGCTGCAAGCCCCAAGGAGGGCTCCCCCTCCACCTCCCCTCCTCTCTTAGGGTCCTGCCAGGAGGGGGTTATATAATCCCAACCACAAAAAACAATGGTGGACGTTTCTGCAGGGCTTTAGGGTTTACAAAGTGCTTTACGTGTATTTTCTCATTTGCTCCTTAACCCAATTCCGTGGGACACTGAAGGCATTTTTTGTCTCCATTTTCCAGATGGGGAGACTGAGGCTCAGAGAGATGAAGTGATTTGTCCCAGCCACACAGCTTAAAAGTGTCAGAGGGGGGATGCGGACCCACACGTTCCCGCCAGCAAGTCCCACCCATTATTGAGTGCCCCCTGCGATAGCGGTTTGTTGTTGCTGTTGGCTGTGTCCTGGTTCGGTGACTGTCCACCATGTCTCCTTCATCATTTTGTTTTCTCTGAACTTGAGGTGGGGTCTTTGCCTCGCCTGTCAGGGGATATGTTTTCTGTAAGAAGTTAACCTCCTGATGATGATGAAAACGATAGCTATCATCTCTATATTACCTTAAAGTTCTTTGCAAAGTCCTTTATATAGGGTATGTCCTTTGATCCTCCCAAACCCCCTGGGATGTGGGTGCTATTATGATTCCCATTTTACAGATGAGAAAACTGACTCAGACAAGGGCTAGATGACTTGCCCAGGGTCACACAACTAGGAAGTGCCAGAGGCAGGATTTGAACTCAGGACTTTCTGACTTCTTTAAGGCAGATGTGGAGCCTCTCTGCCATCAAACCCCTCGGAGGGCACAGACCATGCTTTTTTCATCACATCGGAGCTCCTTGAAATAAGAGGCTACTGTCTCCCCAAGAGTAGTGAAAGTTTCCAACTCCCTCTGTATTTCATCTTTCCCAATGCCCATCTCAAGGATGCTTCTTCTTTGGGGTAGGAGGTTGGACCTAGAGGAACAAACACCTGGCCAGGATTCAGCCTTTTACTATTGGCCAGGCTAGGGAAGCTTCCTACTGGATAGAAAAGAGATGGCCTCCATTCCTGAGGGGTGATACATGGGCATTGACTTAGGTACCTCTCCTGTACCCATGCTGTCCCTGGCCCATTGCCTGATGCCCAGCCCCGTGTGGTGGTGGTGTCACATTGATATTCTTAGCCTTCCTGGCATCAGTCTGGGAGGAACTGTCCTGGGAACCAGCCCCAGACACTCTGCTGATGGAGCAGGAAGACTTTGGACAGGACCTTGCTGCTGGGCTGGGTCCCAGGAATAAGCATGGCCTGGTCTGTGTAGTCATGGAAAGCAACTAGCCTGGACCACCTCCCTCTTTTCCCCTGTCCAAGTGGGAAAATCCTGGTCTGATGGGGGAACACAGGTTCTGCCCCCAGGGAACCCAGGATCTTAGGGGGGAAGACCCAGGCCCTGTCCCCAGGGAGTCTCTGGTCTGATGGGGAGACACAGACCCTGCCCCCAGGGAGCCCCTGGTCTGATGGGGGGGACACAGGCCCTGCCCCCAGGGAGCCCCTGGTCTGATGGGAGATACAAGCCCTGATCCCAGGGAGCCCCTGGTCTGATGGGGGGACACAGACCCTGCCCCCAGGGAGCCCCTGGTCTGATGGGGGTACCAAAGCTCCTGGAGGGCTGATCTGTTTTTGTCTTTGTGTTCCCAGCATCTATTATACTGCCTGACAAACAGGAGGTACTTAACAAAAGTTTGTTGAGTTAAATCGAATAGCATGAATTGCCCTCCCTGACTTAATGAAAGAGTTGGGAGCATGGAGGATCAACAGGAGGCTGGTTTCTATCCTCCCTTTGTCCACAGCTCCGCTTGAATGGAACCATAATTAGCCTGGGCCAGTGGGCCTTTTCCTGAAGTGCCAACATCTGGCAGGGAAGTGGGGTAGCATGCTCCCGTCCCCACGTCTTCCATTCTCTCTGTGCCATGCATGCTTTGCGGTCCTCTCTGGCATGTGCCCCTATGTAGTGTAGCTGGCAGTGCCTCTCCCAGGCTTGCCATCCCCCCAGCCCCAGATGAGGCTAGGCCTGGAGCGCCCCTTCTCCCAGCATGGCTGCATCTGCCCTTGTCCTCTGGTGCACCAGGTGAGGAGTGTTCTCTTTCCACTTCTCCCTCTGACCATTGGCCAGTTTCCTTCTCTAGGTCACCCTATCACATGACTCCATCCTTTCCCACCTCTAGACATTAACAAGACATCGGAGAAATTTGAACTGGGGTCATGAGTTGTAAGAAGAAACTGTGAGCAGCCTGGGCTTAGGTGTTGTGTGGGGCCCCCACTAAGCTAGATGCCAAGTTGGTGCTGAGTATGTGGCCAAGCCAGGGGCCTGCCCAAGCAGAGGAGCCCAGTCCTCACTGCCAGGATGAAGGTCTACACTCCCAGGAGGGTAATAGCACCTGTAAGGGTGATTCACACAAATCTATATATGGTATATAACTGTGTATGGTTATATATCATATATGGATGTGGAAACTGAGGCTCAAAGAGTCCACAAAGATAAATAGTAGAGCAAGGATTTGAACCCACATCCTTTGACTCTGCAGCCAGAAGCAGTTAGGCTCGGCAGATAGATCACTGGGTCAAGAATCAGGAAGACCCGAGTTTGAATCCAAGGCAAGGCATTTACACTGTCTGCCTCAGCTTCTTCATCTGTAAAATGGGGGGTAATAATAGTGCCCCACTCAGAGGGTTGTTGTGTGGATCAGATGAGATCATATTTGTAAAGGGCTTGGCACAGTGCCTGGTGCAGAGTGGGTACTCACTTAAGGATCGCTTCTTTCTTGTTCACTGTTCCTCGATGTTCCTCTTTGTTCACTCAAGGGCCCCTTTTTATGTCTACTTTATAATAGTGATAATAGCAGCTAACATTTCTGTAGAACTTTAAGGCTTGAGAAACGCTGCATACGTTATCCTTTTTGATTCTCGCAACAACCCTGTGAAGCGGGTGATATTATTATCACCATTTTCCAGTTGAGGAAACTGAGGCTGAGAAAGATGAAGTGACTTGGCCAAGGCCACACAGTTAGTATCCAAGGTGGGATTCGTACTCAGGTATTCGAATTCCAGGGCTCCACTTAGCTGCTCACTCTAATTGACTTTCACTGGCGTTAAGACTGTCAATGGTAGGATAACCCGGTAGAGTGAGGTCTGGAGGTGGGGGGAGGGGATGGCAGGGAGCGCACTGGGTTTGGAATCCAGGAACCAGCTTTAAATCCTGGCATTGCCACTTACTCCCTTCATGACCTTGGCCAGAACCACATCACCGCTCTGGGACTCAGTTTCCTCTTCTGTAAAACGAAGGGCTTAGATTAGATAACCCTGAGGTCTCTTCCAGCTAGCTCAAAGATCCTGGACGTCCCTGTTCCCCACTGGTTCTCCACTGGTCTGCTAAGGCGCAGAGGAGGAGCACAGTGGGGCAGCAGGACCCAGGACAGAGCTGGGGCCAGTGAACAGATGGACGCTGGGTCCCTAACTTGGCGTTTTGCTGAATCTCTCCAGGTCTGGGGTCAGTTCTCTCCCTCACCCCCAGGGCTTCTCAGGGGTAGGATAGGGCTCTCCTATCAGGCCAGAGTTTTTGGAGGGCAGGGATTCCATCTTTCCCCTTCGCTTTGGGGGTTCCTTGAACGGAGAGGCTGAATCTCCTCATCAGAATACTGCCCGCCTCACCGAGAAAGTATAGGTGGGTAGACCCTGTGTCTCCACTGCTCCCTAATCCCAGACACCTCCCACGCCCCGCAGGAAGGTGGGCGGATGCTATTTCTCTTCCATCAGTACCCCCCTCTCCCCCCCCCCCCCCCCACTCCTCAGGAGAGGACTGTGTGGTGCTGAGAAATTCGATACGTGGTATTTCTGTCACCCGGGCGCTAGCACGCCAGAGAAGACTCTACTTCCCCACCCCCACTCCCCACTCCACCCCCTCTGTGCCGACTGGGGCTGTCGGAGACGGGTGAACAAGATCTGATCTCTGCGGCTTTTAGTGCTCCCTGGGGAAGCGGCCCGATCTCTGCAAAGCGCTATTATTCATTCAGAAGGGTCTGGCACGAAACCAAGCCGGGCAATGCTGCGCAAACAGGCTTCCTATAAGCTACACCCTTTGGGGATGGGCCTCTCTGCGCTGTGCCCCCGCTGACCTCGATGCCCCGCACGCCTCTTCCGCAGAATCGGGGAAACTCACATTTGGAAAGGACCCTACAGGCCAGCCGATCCTATGGTTACCTGATGCACAGAACCTCTCTCTGACAAATCCCATGAGTAAGCAGTCAGCAGCGCCCATCAGAGACTGCAGCCTCCACCACCTAGGCAGACTGCAGCTCCTCCACCTAGGCAGACGGCCGCCCCCCGACCCAGGCAGACTGCCTCCCCCCCCCCCCCGCAGACGGCCGGCCCTCCACCTAAGCAGACCCACCTAGGGAGACGGCCGCCTCCTCCCTACCTAGGCAGACGGCAGGCCCCCCCTTTTCCCCCCAGGCAGACGGCTCTTTTCACTGGTGGAAGGTTCTAAACATTAGGAAATGTTTCCTTACAGTGACCCTAAATCTGCCCTTTCATAACTTCTCGCTGTTCCTGGTTCTGGTCCCTGGGGCCAAGCAGAGCACAGCTAATCCCTTTTCCATGAGACAGCCACTCAAGAACGCTCCTTCCTTGTCTAGGCTAAACTTCCATTGATCCCCCCCAAGTGATTTTCTTGGGTAGCTTCCCTCCTCTTTTCCTGGCTCTGTTTACCTCCAGTCTCCTTTCTCCCCCTCCCTCTTGCCCCCTCCCAAATTTCACAGTGGATTGGGACAAAGCTGAGAGAAGTTTCACTCACATGGTTTTGATGGGGAAATCTAATCACATTATGGAGTCCATAATTGTTACAAGCTGTTGGCTCCAGGCACGGCCTAGGGGCCCATGAAATTCTTTGGGTTTTTTTTTTTTTGGCCCAATTGACTCAGAGAGGTGCGTCAAGAAGGAACAGAGGAGGAGAATGATTGCTTACATGTGTCTCTGTCCATAGGAAGGTGACCATTGTATGGGTGATGGTCGGTTAGCCCAGTACTTGGAACATGTTGGTGGTGGTGGTTAGGAGATGGGAGGCTGGAGGTGTTACTGAAGCCAACCAAGGTCAGAGATTTCTATTTCAGCCACAGACTGACCTGTAACCCTGGCTGTAGATTGTCCTATTCCTGGCTATACAAACCGACCTCAGCCTGGGCTATATGACCCTCACCTAACCCCAGGTATAGACTGACTGTTAACCGAATGTGTACTGAGTCACAAAGGACCCAACCATAAGTGGATGCAGGCCATGTTGTACTTATATTTCCTGGGTGAAGCCTGGGCCCAGGTCCAAGGTCATGCATGTGTGTGTGTGTGTGTGTGTGTGTGTGTGTGTTTGATTCAAACTAGTAAGACTGGGTTGCCTTTCTTTAGGAGAGGAAGAAATGCAAAAAAAAGACTGTTGGAATGACGATTAATGCCCGTGAGTGCAGACCCTGATTCCCAGTGAATTCTCCAAAGCCTTATTTCTAGCCTTACCTGACCCACTTGGGACTGATGCATTTTGATGAGGCTTGATCTAACTCAGTCTAAGCTGCATACTCCCTGACATCTGGGGGCCTGTTGGGGCTGGGCCAAATCTTCTCAGGAGCTTTTACCTTGAGCAGATAAAATGGAGATCCAGAGACACAAGTCTCAGTGAAACTTTCCTCTGTGAATATGTCCACCAGACTGGTTTGTATATGTTCAGTAAACCCTGTTTATTAAATGAAATCAACTGCGTGTTTTTCTCTGTTCCTAAAACATTCTGGATCTGATTAGCACAGTGTGTGCTAATGCTGGATAGACGTTTCCTAGATGTCGTGGAAAATGCCCTTCTAAGAGGCTTGTGCCAGTCGGATCCAGAAGTTCTTTCCCCTGGGGCACATTCAGTTGGGTGTAGGATGAAGAGAGCCAGCATCACAGAGGATAATGCTGGTCAGCTCACCAGAGTCTGGTCTATTCTCCTTTGGAGGGGTGTGTGTGTGTGTATGTGTGTGTGTGTATGTGTGTGTGTGTGTGTGTGTGTGTGTGTGTGTGTGTGTGTGTGTGTATGCTGGGAGAAGGGTGCCACAGTGAAAAGACCCTGGAGGGAGTAATGCCCCACGGTGGAGGCCAGAGAGGTGAGACATGGGCTTAGAAGTCACTGTGGGGAAGAACCCTGCTCCTTTCTCTCCTCCTCCTCACCCAGCCCTGGAGCCCTGATGCACGGCTCTGGTTCCTCTGCCCTGTCCCTGATCCTGGCTCCTGGCATCAAAGGGACCTTGCGTTTGTGGCTTGGTGTCCTACAGATATCTCATCTTTAAATCCCAGTTCACATTTTCCAGCCCCATAACACTAATAATTGATGTTCATATGATGCTCCAAAATTTGCAAAACTCTCTCTCTGCTGATTACTTCCACCAGGACAGAGGCTTCTCCAGAGCAGGGTCTGCTTTTATTGTTAATTTGTTTCTCCAGGGTCAGTGGAGTGTCCGGCACATAGTAGGTACTTCCTAAATGCTTACTGATGGATTGGGCCTGCAGGAACCTCCCAACAACTCCAATAGTAGAGGACCAGAATCCCATTTTACAGATGAGAAAATGAAGGCTCATTGCCTCCATTTCAGTGAATGGTCCTGAATTTCCTTTCCAGTCCTGTTTCTGGCTCTCTGGATTTCAAAACCAGGCCCCTCTTGCTGTCTGTAGGGCAGCAGTGGAGAGAGCACTGGTCTTGGAATCATGAAGGCTCATGTTCATGAATTCAAATCTGACCTCAGACACTAGCTGTGTGACCCTGGGTAAGTCACTTCACCTCTGTTTGCCTCAGTTTCCTTATCTGTAAAATGGGGAGAATAACAGTATCTACCTTCCAGGGTGGTTGTGAGGATCAAATGAGATCATATTTGTTTAAAAGGGTTTAGAACAGTGCCTGGAATGTAGTAGATGCTACAGCATCACCACCACCACCATCATCAATCATCATCATCATTATTCTTCCTCTCAAGACTATGAGTACCTTCTTCTAGCCAATAGCCCTTTTCTCATAGCATTCCTTAAAGACTGTAATAATTGCTATTCCCATGCAGGTAATGAGTGGCGTTTGGCTCCTTCCAACTCTAGGTGTGATCCTATGCACACATCTATCTACACACATAAACAGAGGCAAACCATAACCAAAATAAAATGGTGGAAGGCACTAGAACAATGTGTGTGTGTGTGTGTGTGTGTGTGTGTGTGTGTGTGTGTGTGTGAGGGGGAGCGGGCAGAGATAAGGAAAAGTCTCTAGTAGACTAGAAGAAGATGGTCTCTGGGGCCAGCTAGGATCTTGGCAGGTCTCTGCTAAGAGCCAGAGCTGAGGCAGAGGACATTCCATGTGGGGATTGAATGGTTTCTCATTTTCTTGTAAAGATGAGAAGTGGGTGTGCCACTCATCCGTGTGGTCTAGATAGCTTTGTCACTCAAAAGACAGCTGTCCCAGGTCTATAGGGCATGATGGAGCAGCTCCTTTACCTTCAGTACTGGGCTCCCCATGGGGAAAGAGAAGAGACAGGGGTGATGGTTCTGGAAAGGTCTAAAAGGAGAGCTCTGTCAGGACTACAGGGGAGAAGAGGAGAGGAGAGGAGAGGAGAAGGGAGGGAAGGGTGGTCCATGGAATTGAGTATTTGTGTTTGGGGGAGTGGTGGTGGAAAGGATGGTATCAGCGCCAGGGGGAGAACAAATTCCGTCTGGAAAATCCACAGCCTGCATTCCACATAAGTGTGGGAAAGGAAGTAGAGGAGGGGCTTGTAACTGAAAAGTCAGTGGGGGAGCAGGTGGGAACCAAGTCCAAGAGGCCCTGAGTAGGAGGGTGACAGAAAGGAAGAGGCAGAGACATATACTCCCTACCCCAAGAAGCAGAGGTACAGAGAAAGAGATGGAGAAAGCCAAATGCATACCACCACCACCCCCCCACCGCACACACACACACACACACACACACACACACGCACAATGGAGTGACAAACTCCAAGACACAGAAACAGAAGCAGATGGACCCTTGAGAAACAGCAATGAAGAAAAGTAAATAGAAAAGGTTAGGGACGTAAGTATCCTCCAGAGGTCATTCAGTTCATCCCCCTGCCCACAGGCAGAGTTAGCCTTCCACCTTCCAGACGCAGTGCACTTGACTGTAGCTTAGAATCCCCAAGTGAGAGGCAGACCCTGCTGCCTCTTTGAGTGTGATTACAGCTCAGTGGACCCCGCAGCCCCAGGGAGCCCCTGGTCTGCTAGGTTAGAAAGGACACCCAACTAGGGAAAAGCATTTTGGGGCAGAGCCTTAGAGCTGTAATTAGGTCATCTAACCCAACTCCCTCATTTTACAGAGGAGGAAACTGAGGCTCACAGGAAGAAATTAACTTGTAGTTAGTGGACTGCCAGATTTCAAAACTGGATCTTTTGATGCCAAGCTCTGTTCTCTTTCCACCGAACCACAGAAGAATGCATAACCCAAGCCAGAGAACAGAGAACACAGGACAGATGGCACAGAATGGTTTATAAGCAGAGATAGAGAAAAAGGGCAGCTAAGTGGCACAGTGAATGTGGAGTCAGGAAGACCTGAGTTCAAATCTGACCTCAGGCACTTCCTAGCTGTGTGACCCTGGGCAAGTCACTTCACCCTGTTTGCCTCAGTTTCCTCATCTGTAAAATGAGCTAGAGAAGGAAATGGCAAGCCATTCCAGTATCTCTGCCAAGAAAACCCCAAATGGGGTAGCAAAGAGTAGGACATCATTGAAGCAATTGAACAGGAAGGGAAAAGGAACACAGAGGGAAGGAGACAGAGCAGGGCCCTGGGCAGGGATTTACACAGATGGGTGGCATGTTAATAATTCAGTTATCGGAGAGCAAAATTCCTGGTTTGGTCTTGGGGGGTTCAGACTGGGGAATGTTCCAGTGTGCTCAGGGGCCTGAGGGAGCAGCAGAGAGACCAAAGGCTAGACATAAGCTCTCTTTCTCATGATCAGGGTTCTATCCCTACAGCCTTGAGGGCCGCCCCCAGAGGGTCAGGGTGAGGGCTGCCAATGTTTCAGTGGTCTTGCCCACTGTGGGGTCCCTGAGGTCAATGCTGGCTCTCCCTCTCCTGGGCTCCTGTTTCAGTCACACAGTGTGGGCATTCATTATTCACCAGAAGAATGGAGTCCAGCTCTATTTCTACTCCTAGGAAGACAGCCTTTTCCAGTGACCCCTCTCTCCCTCTGCCAGTGTCCGGAGCACACAGGAAACTGGCCAAAACCCTTTAGAAAGGGGAAAATGGTCAGCTCCTAGGAACAGGGGTGTGGTGTAATAAAAAGAATGCTGGACTTTTGGTTCAAGTTCTGGCTGTGACACTGTGATAACTGTCAAGTGACCTCTCAGACTCAGTTCCCCCATTTGTAAAAGGGGATCACAGCTAGAGTACTAGTTGGCAAAGTATCTGAGGGGGTCTTCAAATTCAGATTTTTCTAATTCCGTGTCCAACACTTTGGCCTCTATCCTATCTGATTTTACGGTGTGTTTACTTAGTATGGGTTACCATTTCAGCCAACAGCACTAAGGACTCCCCATTGCCCCAAGTGGCAGCCAGCTTTCCCACCAGCAGAAGGATGGTTTATTTATGGGACTTCTCTTTTGATTAGGACAATGAAGAGAGACCCTCCCTGGTAGCTTTTGTCTCTTCTCCTTTTCTTAAGCAAAAGAGATTGTTCTCAGTTTGGAGGATTGGTGGACAGGTTGGGGCATCGCTAGCATTCAGCTAATGAAGTGCAGGATATGAGAGGCATGACTGGACGATAATTTCATGTGAAAATGACCTGTGGTTGAATTGGACTCCAAGTGCATTGTGAGTCAACAGCATGACATATAAACCAAAAAACCAAAACAAACCAATGAGGTATCAAGCTGAGTTAATAGAGGCAGGTGGAGGACAGGAGGGGATCTCATCAATCAGGAGAAAGTCCTGCTGGATGTTACCTTGATTGGACCACATGTAGTGTCTGAGGCTAGATATGGTCGCCATGTTTCAGGAAGGACCTGGACAGACTGGAGCTTCTGCTGATCCCTTTGACAGGAATGTCTTTCCTTTCGATTTCCATCTGTTGAGATACAACCTGTCCTTCAAGGCTTAGCTCACATGCCTCTTCCTCTAAGAAACATGCCTTCTGGAACTTTCTAGCTAGAGGTGATCGCTCCCAGCTCCCATCGCCCTTTGGGCTTGCATGATGCAATCAGTACATTCTAATTAGCTGTGTTGTTTCTTTGTGTGCTGTCTTCCCCCTTCCTGGTGGGTCTGATTTATCATTACATCTCCCTTAGTTTGACTATCATAGAGGGTTATTGAGAGGTTCGCGATCAGTCAGTAAGTCAACAGACTTTTATTACGCACTAATGACATTCCAGGCACTGTGCCCAGTGTTAAGGATGCAACCAAGGGCTGAAACAGACCCTGCCCTCAAGGAGCAGACATTCTAATAGGGGATACATGTCAATAAGGAATCCATACAACACACACACATAGAGTAGATGGAAGGCAATCTGAAAGGGGAAGGCACTAGCAGTAGAGGGGACCAGGAAAGACCTCATGCAGGAGGTGAGAATTTGTGGTGAGTCTTGAAGGAAGACAGGGAAACTTAATATTGTTGTTTGTCTTTTGTTTTCGAAGAAGTCATAGGGTAAGGACCAAGAGTATTCAAGGCACGGGAGCCAGCCAATGCAAAGAAAGGCACAGGGAGGGGAGATGGAACAACTAGTAGGCCAGTATGGCTGGACCACTGAGTGTGGGGAGGAGAGTAATGTGTTAAAACAGTGGACAGGTAGGAATGGATCAGGTTGTGAAGAGCTTCAAACAACAAACAGTATTTTATTGCTGATTCTGGAGATACTAGGGAGCCACTGGAGTTTATTGAGCCAGGGAGTAACCAAGGTCAGATCTATACTTTAAGAAAATCTCTTTTACAGCTGAGTGGAGGCTGGATTGGAGAGGAGAGGGCCTGGAAGCAGGAGACCAATTGTAATAGAAGTTAGGAGGTTGTTGTAATGGTCCAGGTTAGAGTCGATGATGATCTGCACTAGGGTGGCGGCTGTGTGAGTGGACAGAAGGTGGTGCATGCAAGAGATGTTGTGAAAGTAAAAATAACAAGATTTGTCCATTTACAGATGAGGAAACTGAGGCAAATTGGAAATGGGAGGTGGGGAGAGTGGTCAGCTGAGGCTGACCCCAGAGTGCCAGCATGGGGCACTAGACACCTGCCCCAGGGGAGGCTTGCACCCTGCCTCCCCTCTGCTTTCTATGTCCTTCTCCAGGATCGATCGTCACGCTGGTTAGCACCCGCGCAGCGCCCACTGTGCGTCAGCCACAGCGCTGAGCACTTCACAGTCATTTTCTCATTTGATTTTTACAACCACGGGATGTAGGTACTTTTATTACCCCCATTCTACCAGCGCAAAAACTGAGGCAGAAGCAGTGAAATGACTTTGCCCGGGTCATAAACACGTACACAGTAGGTGTCTGAGGTTGGGTTTGAACTCGGGTCCTCCTGACACTAGGCCCAGCTCTTTATCCACTGTGCCACCCAGCTGCCCCAACCAGCTTTACCTTTGACAATATACTCTGCTATGGTTCTTCTCAGCAGAGTCCTGGGGGCATCTTCCACTACCCCTCCTACCTCCCCATAGCAGCGTCAGCGTCCCTCTCCCACCCTGGTCCACATCCACGGGGAGCAGAGAGATCTGGGGTAGACAACGACCCATTGCATGACCAGTGGCTTCCTTCTCCTTCTGTGTGTCCTGGCTTCTTTCCCGTGAGCCCCTTCAAGAATCAAAGTCTCAGCAGATCCCAAGTTTCTCTGCCCACCCTGCTCCCAACCCTACTTTTCCCTGTCCTTAGGGTCATAAGACCAGAGGGTGAGATGGAAGAGGCCTGGGAAACTGTCTAATCCAACCTTGCAGATGAAGTTCTGGGGCCCAGGAAAGGGACCTTCATCGGCACTAAGGGTTGGAGGCAGGGTTTGAACACGTGGCCTCACTGTGCCCTCCTTTTGTTAACAAACTGCCTTTCCCATTGGACTGTGCCCTCCTCCTGGAAATGACCGTCTTTAAAGAATTATTGATCTGTTGTTTTTACATCATCTTCATTTCCCATTATCTCACTCCCTTCCGCACTCCATAAGCCATCCCTCATCACACAGAATATAAAAGAAAGAGGAAAAAGGCAGTTGGGCAAAACTAACCAGTCCAGTTGGACAGCGGATGCAATGTCCCACACTCACAGCGTGGGTCGCTAGGTGGCGCCATAGTGCATAAAGTGCTGGGCCTGGAATCAGGAAGACTCATCTTCGCGAGTTCGAATCCGACCTCAGACATGTACTATCTGTGTGACCCTGGACAAGTCACTTCACTTGATTTGCCGCAGTTTCCTCATCTGTAAAATGAGCTGGAGAAGGAAATGACAAACCACTTTAGTATCTTTACCAAGAAAACCCTAAACGGGGTCACAAAAGATATGAATGAAATGGCTGGACAATAACACTCCACATCCACAGTCCCCCACCACTGTATAGAAGAGAGCGAGGTGTATATGTAGTGATGGTCATTTTAATTCAGTGGTTCTCAACCTTCCTAATGCCGCGACCCTTTAATACAGTTCCTTATGTTGTGCTGACCCCCAACCATGACATTATTTCCATTGCTACTTCATAGCTGTGATTTCGCTACTGTTATGA
>JAQQSV010009974.1:0-13375 GCA_028646515.1 Pseudochirops corinnae
AGTACAAGACAGATTGCATGATTACACATATATAATCCCTATTGAATTGCTTGCCTTCTCAATGAGGGTGGGTGGGGAGGGAAGAAGGGAAAGAATTTGTAACTCTAAGTTTTAAAAGTAAATGTAAAAAAAATTTTTTTACATACAACTGGGAAGTAAGATATTCAAGCAATGGCTCAGAGAAATCTATCTAGCCCTTCAAAAAAATAAGGGGAAAGGGTATAAGAGGAGAGACATGATAGAAGGGAGAGTAAACTGGGGGAAGGGGTAATCAGAATGCAATCTGTCTTGTACTTGGGGGGAAGGAAGGAGATGGGGAAAAAAATCTGGATCTCAAAATCTTGTGGAAATAAATGTTGCAAACTAAAAATAAATAAATAAATTTTTTAAAAAGAATGACCTTGAGCGAATACATTTTTTATCTATTATAAATAGCCAAATTAAGTATAAAGGACATATGAAAAAAAGACATTATCTACATCCAGAAAGAGAACTAATGAATAGAAGCATGTGTAGAATAATTTTGCATATATAAACATATTTATACATGGATATATACATACACACATTTATGTATATTCACAAACATATCTGTTTGTGTCTAATGGTAGCCATCTCTAAAGTATGGTGGTGGGGAGGAAGAAAATAAGAAAAAAAAGAAATTTACATGATAATTTTGTTGTACCTTTGAAAGGAATAGCAAGCTGTTCATAGTAGATTTGTAGTTTCATATGCGATCACCTTTTTATTGTACTATTATGGAAATGTATGTTTTATTCCATAAATTAAAAATAAAATAAAAAAAATAAATCAAGCCCAATTTGTAGTGTTGGCCAGTTGTTGGCAAAGATTGAAGGCAAGAGGAAAAGAGGGTGGCAGAAGATGATATGGGTAGATAGTATCATGAAAGCAATGAACTTGATCTTGCACAGACTTTGAGAGATAGTGAAGGACGGAAGGGTCTAGCATGCCATGGTCCATGGGGTCATGAAGAGTCAGACAGGACTGAATGGCTGAACAACAATAACAACAAAGTAGGTGTAACTGCAAAAAATTTACAATTGACTCTAGCAATTTTATTCAAGCTGAATCCCGATTGAATCTGGGTGGGATATAGATGATGACATATTCAAAGAGATCACAGAGTAGTTAGCAGATACATGGTGCAGTGGAAAGTACCTTGAATTTGGAGTCCAAAGACCTACGTTAGAATCCAGATCTGGCATTTCATAACTGAGTGATCTTGGGCAAATCACTTAGTCTCCCTGGGCTTCAGTTTCCTCATGTCATGTTTACCTTAAGTGTTCCTCCAGGTCTGAATCTATGATGCTGAGAACTTGCAGGTAGGAGAAGAACCGAGAGAGATGTAGAACAGTTTCACAAAAGCCCAGATAGAAGAATTAATCAGGAGGAGACAGTAATCAACAGTGTCAAATGTTGTGGAGGAGTAGAGAACAATGAAGATTGAGAAACAGTTGTCAGATTTGGCTATTAAGAGATCACTGGTAACTTTGAAGAGCTCAGTTTTAGTTCAGTGATGAGGATGGAAACTGTACTGTGAAAGGCTGAGAGTTGAGTGAGAAGTGGAAGCAATAGATTTAGACTTTCATTACTAATGGGAAGAGAGGTATGATGGTATCTTGGGGGAATGATAGAGTCTAGCAATTTGTTTTAATGGGGAAGATTTGAATGTGTTTATAAGCATCAGGAAAGGAATCAGTATATAGGGAGAGATTTAGAATTGAAGAGAAGGAAGTGATAGTGGGTGTAATATATTGGAGAAGTCAGGAGTGATTCAAGGCACATGTAGAAAGTTGTCCTTGTTGAAGACAAGATCATCTTGTCATCAGAAGCTAGACTAAAGGGGATGTAGCAAATCAATTATGCAGGAGTAGAATAATTGCTTTGTTACAGTGAGGGCCTCGTTCATTTTAGACAATATGAATTTGTCAGGAACTCAGCATAGTTGTGTGATGTTATCCATTTTCATTGAGCACTGTGTGAATAAGGGCAAAGAAGGTGGAGGATAGAAGTGATATAAGGTTGGAGTAGATCAAAGCATAAATGTGAGGAGGACATGGGGAGCAAGGGGTTTGAGAGCAGAGGGAAATATAGAACTGATTTGGCTAGAAGTAATATGGTTCAGTGGAAAAAACACTGAAATTGGTGCCAGGGAGCCTGGGTTCAAATCCCAACATGCTAGCTGTGTGATCTTAAGCAGATCATTTAACCTTCATAAGTCTTATTTTCCTCTTATGTAAACTTAAGGATGAGGGCTTAATGATCTCTCAGCCATCTTCCAGCTTGAAATTTAAGGTTTGATATCCTATGAGTTATTGAAATGAGTGTGGGCAGGGAAGAAAGTGACCTTAGAGCAAATGTGATGGCATGGGGGAGTGCTGAATGATGGAGGGATTGGAAGGTCTAGGGAAGCTGAAGAATGGATTAAGAAGGAATAAAGCATAGGGAGAGAGGAAGTCATGGGTGTTTATAAACTTAACAAGGAATTTTGAAATCTTGGGTTGCTGAAATGAAACAGTTATGGGATGAGGGGGCATGATCAAGGATGTGACCATCTCAGTGTATAACTGAGATGGTGTGGAAGTAAGTCACAGAAGTTGAAGAAATTAAGGAATTAGGAGGTTAGGTTGTCTGATATGATATCAATATGTAAGTCCCTTAATATAAGGGCAGGAATTGAGGTTGAAAGGAAGACTGAGCATCAGCTATTAAATTCCTTGAAAAAAGAGAAAGAGAATCCTATGGGTCAATAGATCTTGACTAGGTGATTAGTTCAAATGGAATGAAGTTCAAAGGAGATGTTACTGAGTAATGGCAGCAAAGGGAAAGTCTAGAAATGGCAGTGGGGAACAAGGAATATTCTGGCTCTTCCTCTAAGATCAGCATGAGAGCAAGTAAAGTCATCACTGGAGAGTATCTAGAAATGCAATGTCATTTGGGTATGGAAGAGAGGGGGGGGCGGTAAAGAGGGAGGTGGAGGTGGGAATTCTCTGTAAGTGACAGTAGATGGAGGCTGCCTGGGAAGAAAGGATATAAAATGAAGGAAAGTTTGTTAACTTAGAATAGGAATTACAGAAAGCACAACGGAAGGGGTAAGCAGGACTAGAGTGTAACATAAAGGTTAAATCTGGACAGAGGACACTTATAGTCCTGTTTGAGCTCAGTAGTTTCTGCAGAAGATGGAGCCATCTATGTCTTGGCTCTACCTGCAGGTAGTAGTCTGGAGTGAGGATGGGGGCAGGAAGTAGGAGAGGTGAAATCCAGCCTTTTCCTGCCACAGGTCAGTCTGGATGGATGGGGCTGGGGAAGGGGGATAGTGATCTAGTATCATGCACACTAGGGTTAGCACACCAGGGTTGAGTTAGCACACTAGGGCTTGTTAGAAAGCACCTTGGGGCTGAAGCTAATCTGCTGATATTATATATCGTTCAGTAAAATTCCTTAGTCTTCTAAATCTCTCCTGTGAGTCAACTTTTAATACCTTATAATTAAAATGCAAGCACTGATTATTTGTTCCATTGGGTTAATGCAAACATGCTAGTGTTTCATATAACATTAACAATATAAAAACAAACAAAATCCCCACTAATTTTTGTATACATTTTTCCACATATGACTTAAACTATTTAAATGGGTCAAAGAGGAGAACATAATTCTCTTAAAATTGCCAACTAACATCATGTACAATGGCAGCAGGGCAAAACTGTCATTTTTCACCAGGTGAAAATTCCAGTTTAATTGCCTTTAAAGTTACCATTTCCTTTCATCTTAAGATTGTCCTTGCCCAAGATTGTCAAGATCATTATTCAATCTTTTCTTTCTGTACATCTCCAGATGGAGAAAGCTGTGGGTATCATTTTACCCATTAGCACTAAAATTTCCCAATATGGTCAGGAATGATGCATGCAGATGTCCTTCCTGGGTAGTGTTTTGGGCTCTCCATGTTGCAGATGAGATCTTCCTCATGTGCCTCTGAGGAAGACAATTTCTCTAGATGACAGAAACTTGCTCCTGTCTTTTAAGTAATCCCCCAGATACACATATCATCACCACCATAATTCATCCATCTATCTTGTGCCCTAATTTATTGAAATTAAATATATACCAAAACCCCATTTGTCAATTCAGTTTCAATTCTTTTCTGAGATGAGTCTTTAGCTGCCTACAAGGCACCTCTACCTTGTGATCTTACTGGCACTTCACTCACAATCTACCCAAACATGAGCTTATTTTTACCCTTACATTTGTTCCTCCTTCTTATTTTCCTGTTTCTGTTAGTATGGTACCTGTCTGCATTATTCACCTACATTCCTGTGTTCAATGGAAGCTAGGTGTTACCTTGGATAGAGTGCCAGGCCTGGAGTCAGGAAGACTGGAAATCCAGCCTCAGACACTTACTAGCTGTGTGACTCTGGGCAAATCACTTAACCCTGTTGCCTCAGTTTCCTCATCTATAAAAATGAGCTGGAGGAAGAAATGGCAGATCACTTCAGTGTCTTTGTCAAGAAAAGCCCAAAATAGGGTCACAGAATCAGACATAACTGAACAACTGACCAACAACATTCTTTGACTGGCATTCAAGATCTTCTATGATCTGGTGACAGCTTACAGGTCCAGCTTTATCTCAAGTTATGCTCTATGTTCTCTGCCTCACCAAATGGAATTACTCTCAATTCTCAAAATGCATAATCTGCTTTGCTGACTCTGTGTCTTTGTTTCTATTGTCTCCTACTTGGAGAAGGTCCTCCTTCCCTTTCTTTTACGTGTAGATTTTTTTCATTTTTATTTTTGCATCCTTTAAAACACTATTCAAATGCTTTTTTTCTTTCATTAAAGTATTCCTCAGATCTTCTCTCTCAACTTTCCTCATTATGAAGTGTGTTATAGTTATGCAAAATAACTACCTGTCGTGAGGCAAGTTGGCAACATAGTGGAGAGAGTTCTGGGCTTGGAATCAGAAGTTCTGAGTTCAACTTGGGTTCAAACAATTAACTAACTTAATATGACCAAGGAGGAGTCACTTAACCTCTGTTTACCTCAGTTTCCCCAATATTAAAAAGAGGATAATAATAGTACTTACTCTGCAAGGTTATTGTGAAGATCAGATGAGATAATGTTTGTAAAAATGCTTAGCACAGTGCTTGGCACATTGTAAGCACCACATAAATGCATATTCTTATCTTCTTCCTTTAACCTCCTAAACTAGACTATAAGCTTCTTGAGAGTAGGGCTTGTATTTTACCTAAACTGTGAATCTTCCTCAGTGCCTACCATAGAATTCTATACACAGTAAGCACTTAATGTTTGTTGACTTTGAATTAATTACATAATACAGACTTCTAGAGTAATTATTTTTAGAACAAACCTTATGAAAACTTTGTCCCCTACTTATTCTGTTGATTTATAGAATTATAAGATGTTATAGGTGGAAAGGACTTAGTCACTATCTAGTCCAAAAGTTTTTAAATTGAAGTTCATGAACTTGGTTGTTTTTTTTTTTTAAATTTCAATAACTGCATTTCAATATAATTGGTTTCCTGTGTAACCCTATGCATTTTATTTCACGCTTTTAAAGACACTATTCTAAACAGGGGTCCATAGGCTTTCCCAGACTGTCTGAGGGGTCTATGACACAAAAGGTTGAGAATACCTGCTCTGGTTCAAGCCTCGCCTCATATAGATGAGTACATTGAAGCCCAAAGGGGGAAAGTGACTTGTTTGAGGTCACATGAACAGTTAATGACATAGAATTAATATGCTTATTGAACTATTAGGTGGTTTGCCTTTTACCAACATCTAAATACCAACTATTAAACAGTAGTTTCTCTAACATGACAGATTGTAGCTATATCTCATTAGCGATACTGAAGAGGTATAATTAGGGGGATTTCTATTGAAATCCTTTCTAGGTTAGTCATCCAAAAAGAATTACCAGGCTTAAGCAATCTTGGCAGTTTTATAAAAGTTTATTACACTTATCAGCGGGCAGGAGAGAGTTAAGAAAAGCCTGCAAAGAGCAGGGGGTAGAGATGCAGTTTTTAAAGACACAAAACTGTCAGTCATAGGTTCATTAGGCTAACTAGGTGTACAGAGGTGGAGTTAGGGAGGGACCTGGGAGGAGCCAAGGAGTGCCTAATACTTAAAGGAACATGCACCCTTCACATCAACTGCACATGTGTTTTGCCCATAATTCACTGGGAGAAACTCCAGGGGGCTAGGAGTGAGAGGTGTGGTTTTTGCCTTGAAACGGCATAAAGTCAACCAACAGTTAAATTTGAGGTCAAATTTAAATGAGAAGTACCCATCCAGTCTGCAAATGGATGAGTCTTGTTTAGTAGAACAAAAGGAGGTAACGCTTTTAAAAGATTCTTGTTATCATAGCTATAGAATCAATGGTTTCAGAGGAAATACTTCTAGGCTGGGGGCAGGGAAGGGACAGAGTTAATGCTTTACAGCTTTTACAACTTAAGCTGATGTCACAAACTGATGGTACATACACAAGACTGAAGTTACAACAATGTTTCAAAATTATAAAATCACCCCAAAAAATATAACAAAGGCCACTCAGCACCGCCTTAATACCTCTCCTCCCAAATGATGCTCTAAGACTTTTTGGCATCTATGTTGCCTACCCAGTCACTGCCTCTTATGGAATGATTTTAGTAACTTTCCTATGGGATCTCCCCAGGACCATACACATAAGGAGGAGCTTGGCATCTTAGTCTTTCCCACCTTTGTTTGACCTACTTCCTGAGTTTCTTTTGTAGATACCAATTTGCCTCTTTAGTTTTGCGTGGGTCAGACAAAATACTTACCCAAAGAAATCAAATCAGAGATAGACTTGTGGTGAACAGAGCTGTTTAATTTCCTCTTTTCCCTGGCACGTCCTTCACCAAGGAAATTCAAGGGAAGGGAGAGCCTCACGTGGTGAAGCGAAGATTGTTAAGGTCTAACCTGGTGGGCTCAGGTTTCTCTCTGTCCCTCCCCTCTTTCCGTTCCCATTGGAGGAGAGGAGGGCTCACAATCTAAAGGAGGGGACAGCACAGGTGCCAGAGGGGGGAGGATTTGGGCAGTCCTGCCTCCTATTGGCGAGGGAGGCGGTACTTGCCGACTGGCAGGGCTACATCTTATCCCCATTGGTGGGGAGGTGTGGCCAGCGGTTTGGCTCCCGGGATAAAGAACAGAGAACAGGCTTTTCTAGTCATTATTCCTTTCTCTCATTGGCTGAGAGATAAATTCGCATTTGGGACTATCCTCCTCTCCCATTGGTTAGGAGGAAGGACTAGCTGCCCCTGTTCTCCTCCTCTAGCCTCTCAGGAATTTCAGCCTGAGTTACCTTGTTCTGGTTGCCTGGGAGTTTCGAGTATCCTGTTCCCGTGGCCTGGTCATCTCATAGCCTCACCTGCCCTGTTCCTGTTGCCCGCAGGGAAAGAAGGGGTTTTACAGAGAAATTTATTTAAAGGGGATAAGTAAGAAGTGGGGAGAAAGAGGGAGAGAGAAAGGTCCCAAGTTCTGTACTTCTTCCAGAAGAAGCCAAGACTCCATTTCTGGGAAGTCTTCACGGGACCTCTCATTAAGTTTGACCTGAGGACTGTGGGTGATAGACTGAAAATTTGGGCTTATTCTCAGTAACAGCCAGATGCCATGTAGCTCTTATCACGAAATATGAACCTTGATCCAAATCCTCTCTCTCAGACAGACCCAAGTGAATGACCACTTGTCCCAACAGTGTTTGGGCTGTGGAAATTGTAATACTGTTGTATTACCACTGCTTCAGCCTCAGCCCACTTCATAAATGGGTCAATCAGAGTGAGAAGGGGTGTCCTAAGGAGTGGGCCAATATGACAGCCTTTTCCATGGCTCTCAGATCTGTCGATGCACAATTTAGCCTTGTTTCTTCCCGATGGGTGTATTTTACTAAATGCAAATTAAATAAGGATAGCCGCTTTTAGAAGTGTATCTTTCTCCATAGCAGCCTACTATCTTTAACTGCAAGCAGTTATGTTAGAGCTCAGTTATGTTTGAGAACTGACATCCATCTGTTGAGACATCATGATGATACATGTACAAAACCTCATCCTTCTGGCTCTTTGGTACCACCCATAGTTATTAATCTTGAGGACAAGCTATTGAGAAATGGAATCCGTTTGTTGAGTGCAAAAGCACTAGATTTAGTGACATTAAATCTGGTTCCAATTCTGGCTCCAATACTTGTTAACTGGGTGGCCATGAAAAAGTTACTTACCCTCTATGAGTCTCAATTCCTTTGTTTATAAAATATTTCTACTGCTTATATCATGGTATATTGTTAGGAAAAAACATGTTTTAAAACTTAAAGCATCATATAAATGTGAAGCATTATGTAGTATTATTTTTACCTGTAGTAAAATATTGTGAAGGGTGTCTGCTCCCACTCTCCTCCTTGTTCTTCAGTACAGGCAGCTAGGTGATACAGTGGCAGTGGTACTCAACCTTCCTAATGCCGCAACCCTTTAATACAGTTCCTCATGTTGTGGTGACTCCCAACCATAAAATTATTTTTGTTGCTACTTCATAACTGTAATTTTGCTACTGTCATGAATCTATCTGATATGTAGGATGTATTTTCATTGTTACAAATTGAACACAAGCCACAGGTTGAGAACCTCTGAAATAGAGGAATATCTTCTCCCAGCTTTCCCTTTTGTTCCTTAGTTATATATGACCGAATTAGTGATTTTGAATGGACTTTTTCTATTAACATGCACCATGGGTAATAATGAGTCACTGTTAAGTAATGAATACACTTAATATTTATGAGCTAATGGGAATGGACTCATAGATTACAGGTTGTATAGGTTGAACCACACTACCTGAGGTGATCAGGAGCATGAGGGAAAACTCAGATCCAGAATGGAAGTGGCAAGATATTTGCCAAGATCGTGGGAATAATATTGTAGAACACAGAGGAGTAGTGAGGGATGGGGGAGGAAAAGGGGGAGAAATACACCTTTTTTTCCCATGCTGCTTTTACTTCCTCTTTAAGTTGCAAGTTCTTAGATGTACAATTATGTTTCCTAATCATTTTCCTACTCTGGAAGACTTTATTAGGAAAAGGTTTGGGTTTGTGAGACAGCTGGTGAAGCACTCTACCAGAGAGGAGCATATGAAATAGTCTATGCAATTTGATTTATGTTTAATCAGCCATGTGGCTTACAATGAATGTTGGCCTGAGTCACTTATGGATGTTGGATGGTTGGACGGATGAAAAAGCATTTATTAAGGGTTTACTATATGCAAAGCACTGGACATACAGATAGGAAAAAAAAAAAAGATAATCCTTGTTCTCAAGAACTCACATCGAAATGAGGGAGGGGAGAGAGAAATTAGAAGACTGACAAGGTGCTCTCTAGTGATCATGATGAGTTTATGCCTCAGTCCCAAACCATTTCTGAATGGATAAGCCAGGAAGCTAAAGATGGTGAATCTTAAGTGCAGAATAGAGTAGAAAGGTTACCTTATATCCATGGATGGCTATATGAACATGCAATTTGCAAATGCAGAAGTGTACAGAGATGTAGCATTATCTGGACACCTTGATGAAGTTTTAATAAAGTGCAAAAAATGTCTTTTACATCAGAATGGTCAGAAAAGAAAGGAAAATGGAGAAATGTGAGAATGGTATCTTTTCTGTGATAGGAGTGGGAATAATTTTATATGTTTCTAGAAATTACATACATAAAATATATAGAAGATTTCAGATGCAAGTCAGATCAAAAGACTCCAGGTCCTGAAGCAAAGTAGTTGGTTTGTGTCTTCTTTTAATTTATGATTATTCATTGTATTAGAACTTTTTAAGTTGTACCCTTGTGTGAGACCCACCAATGTCCTCATTTTCTTATTTTCCCTGTAATAGTATTTCATTTTTTCTAACTACCTGTAAAGATAATTTTCAACATTCACTTTCTAAAGATACTGAGTTTCAAATGTTTTTCTGCTTCCCTCCCCTCATCCCAAGATGGCATGCAATCTAATATAGGTCAAACAGGTACAATCATATAAAATATATTTCTATATTACTCGTGTTGTGAGAGAAGAATAAGAACAAAAGGGAAAAAAAATCACAAGAAAGAAAAAGTAAAAAAAAAAAATAGCTTCAATCTGCATTTAGACTCCATAGCTCTTTCTACGTGGATGTGGATAGCATTTTCCATCTTGAATCTTTTGGAATTGTCTCAGATCATTTTACTGCTAAGAAGAGTTAAGTCTATTAGAGTTGGTGGTCACACAGTGTTGTTGTTATTGTATGCAATGTTCTCCTGATTCTACTCACTTAACTCGGCAATCAGTTCGTGTAAGTCTTTCCAGATTTTTCTGAAACCCACCTGCTCATCATTTCTTATAGCACAATAGTATTCCATTTTATTGATATGCCACAACTTGTTCAGCCACTTCCCCATTGATGGACATGCCCTCAATTTCCAATTCTTGGCCTCCATGAAAAGAGCTGCTATAAATATTTTTGTACATGTGGGTCCTTTTTCATTCTAATGATCTTTTTGGGATATAGACCTAGAAAGTGATATTTCTGGGTCAAACGGTTTGCATAGTTTTATAGTCCTTTGCACATAGTTCCAAATTGCTCTCTAGAATGGTTAGATCAATTCATAACTCCACCAATGGTACATTAGGGTCCTAATTTTTCCTCATCCTCTACAACATTTATCACTTTCCTTTTTTGTCCTATTAAGCCAAACTAATAGGTGTGAGATGGTACTTCAGAGTTTTAATTTGCATTTATTTAATCAATAGTGATTTAGAACATTTTTATATGACTACAGATAGCTTTAATTTCTTCATCTGAAAACTGCCTGTTCATATCCTCTGACCATTTATCAATTGGATAATGACTTGTGTTCTTATAAATTTGACCCATTTCTCTTTAAGCTTTAGAAATGGGACCTTTATCAAAGACACTGTAAAAATTGTTTCCCAGCTTTCTACTTTCCTTCTAATCTTGGTTGCATTGGCTTTGTTTGTGTGAAATCTTTATTTTTAATTTAACATAATCAAAATTATGCATATTGCATTTTATAATGTTCTCTGTCTCCTGTTTGGTCATAAATTATTCCCTTCTCCATAGATCTGACTGATAAACTATTCCTTGGTCCCCTGATTTGCTTATGCTTTTTTTCTTTATGTCTAAATCATGTATCCAATTTGACCTTATCTTGGTATATGGTGTAAGATGTTGGTCTATACCTAGTTCCTGCCATACTATTTTCCAGTTTTACCTGGTGTTTTTGTCAAATAATGAGTTATTATCCCGGAAGCTAGAGTCTTTGGATTTATCAAAAAGTAGATTAATATAGTCACTGACGACTGTGTCTTGTGTACCTAACCTATTCCAGTGATTCACTACTCTATTTCTTAGCCAGTATCAAATAGTTTTAATGATTGCTGATAACACAGTTTTAGATCTGGTATGGCTAGGCCACTTTCCCTTGCATTTTCTTTCATTAATTCCCTTGATATTCTTGAACTTTTGTTTTTCCTGATGAATCTTGTTATTATTTTTTCTAGGTCTATAAAATAATTTTTTGGGAGTTTAATTGGTATGGCATTGAATAAATAAATTAATTTAGGGAGAATTGTCATTTTTATTATATTAACTCAGCCTACCCATGAGCGACTAATATTTTTCTAATTATTTAGATCTGACTTTATTTGTGTGAAAAGTGTTTTGTAATTGTGCTCATATAGTTCCTGGATTTGTCTTGGCAGGTAGACTCCCAAATATTTTGTAATGTCTATAGTTATTTTAAATGGAATTTCTCTTTCTATCTCTTGCTACTGGGTTTTGTTGATAATATGTAGAAATGCCAGTGATTTTTGTTGGTTTATTTTATATCCTACAACTTTGCTAAAGTTGTTAATTATTTCAAGTAGCTTTTTACTTGATTTTCTAGGATTCTCTAAGCATACCACATATCATACATAACGAGTGATACCTATGTTTCCTCATTGCCTGTTCTAATTCCTTCATTTTTTTTCTTCTCTCATTGCTAAAGCTAACTTGTCTAGTACACTATTGAATAACACTGGTGATAATGGGCACCATTATTTTACCCCCTGATCTCATTGTGAAAACTTCTAGCTCATCCCCTATAATGGTAATGGAATCTGAAGATCTTTCATGCCCCTTGAACTTGCTGATGTAGCAGGAAGGGATGGGTCAGGAAGGAGCTGGAGCTGAGTAGGAGCCAGGCTGGGGCTAGGACAGTGATTGGAAGTGGTGGTGTGACGGGGTGAACTCCTTTTTTGGAGCCAGCCAGAACTTATACTAAGGACTTCTGCCGAGGACTGGCTGGGACAGGAACTGTAGGGGCCTGGATCTGCTGGGAGCAAGCTGTGTGGAGGCTTAGCAGTTGCTGTGAATGAGGAGAAGAGGATCTTTGCTGGAGGTAGCCTGTTCTGTTTTAAAGCCTTGAGAATGTGGATGTTTACTGCATTAACTACATGTGCCAACTTTGTGGCTACTGTGATGACTTTGATTTTCTGATTTTGGAACTTAGTTTTCTGGTATTTCAATAAATATTCTAGCTATGTACCCCATGTAGAGAGCCTGTTACATTATGTTATTACTAACCATATCAGCATATTTATAGTTACTGTAGACATTGTGAATACTGCATTGTTGATACATCCCCACTGCATATAATACTTGCTGATGGTTTTAGATAGATGCCACTTATCATCTTAGGGAAAACTCCATTTATTCCTATACTCTTCAGTATTTTAAATAGGAATGTGTGCTGTATTTTGTTGAAAGCTTTTTCTGCATCTATTGAGATTATTATCTGATTTCTGTTAATTTTGTTATTGATATGGTCAATTATGCTGATAGTTTTCCTAATATTGAACTCACCCTGCATTTTTGGTATAAATCTCACCTGGTCATATGGTGTGATTCTCATGATAAGTTTCTGTAATCTCTTTGCTAATATTTTATTTAAAATTTTTTGCATCTATATTCATTAGAGAAATTGGTCTAAAGTTTCTTTCTCTGTTTTGACTTTTCCTGGTTTAGATTATTAGCACCATATTTGTGTCATAGAATTCATTCTATTTTTCCAAATAGCTTATAAAGCATTGGAATTAATTGTTCTTTGAATGTTTGATAAAATTCACTTGTAAATCTGTCTAGCGCTGGAGATTTTTTTCTGAGAAAGTTCATTGATGGCTTCTTCAGTTTTTTTTTCTGAAATGGGGTTATTTAAGTATTTAATTTCCTCTTCTGTTAATCTGAGCAATTGATATTTTTGTAAATATTCATCCATTTCACTTAGATGGTCAGATTTATTGTGGTATAGTT
>JAQQSV010009975.1:0-13375 GCA_028646515.1 Pseudochirops corinnae
TCTTCCCTCCCTTCTATCATCCCCCCTTGTATATCCTTCCCCCCTACTTTCCTCTAGGATAACATACTCAATTGAGTGTGTATGTTATTCTCTCCTTAAGCCAAATTCAATGAGAGTAAGGTTGACCCATTCTCTTTTGCCTTCCTGTTCTTTCCCTCCATTGTAACAGTTTTCCCTTGCCTCTTTTATGTGAGATAATTTGCCCTATTTTGTCTCTCCCTATCTTCTCTCATTATATTCCTCTCTCACCTCTTAATTTTATTTTTAAGATATAATCCCTTCCTATTCAATTGATCCTCTGTCTATACCTGTACACACGTATACATGCACTCCCATATGTATTCATATACTCATATACCCTTCTATTTAGACACATATATGTATATGTATGCATGTATGTGTGTGTGTGTGTGTGTGTGTGTGTGTGTGTGTATATATATATATATATATATATATATATATACACATTTATATTCCCTTCAACTATCCTCATACTGAGAAAAGTTTCATAAGTTACAATTATCATTTTTCCATTTAGGCATGTAAATACTTCAACTTTGATGAGTTCCTTAAGATTTCTTTTCCCTGTTTACCTTCTCATGCTTCTCTTGCTTCTTGTATTTGAATGTCAAATTTTCTATTCAACTCTGGTTTTTTATCAGGAATGCTTGAAAGTCCTCTATTTCATTGAATGACCACATTTTCCCTTGAAACATTATACTCAATTTTGCTGGGTAGGTGATTCTTGGTTTTAAGCCTAGCTCCTTTGACCTCCAGAATATCATATTCCAAGCCCTTTGATCCCTTAATGTAGAAGTTGTTTGATCTTGTGTTGTCCTTATTGTGTTTCCTCAATATTCAAATTGTTTCTTCTTGGCTGATTGTAATATTTTCTCCTTGCTCTGGGAACTGTGGAACCCGACTATAATATTCTTTGGAGTTCTCTTTTTGGGATCTTTTTCAAGAGGTGATTGGTGAATTCTTTCCATTTCTATTTTGCCCTCTGGTTCTAAAATATCAGGGCAATTTTCCTTGAGAATTTCTTGAAGGATGACTTCTAGGTTCTTTTTTTGATCATGGCTTTCAGGTAGTCCAATAATTTTTAAATTGTCTCTCCTGGATCTATTTTCCAGGTCAGTGATTTTTTCTAATGAGATATTTCACATTGCCTTCTATTTTATCATTTGTTTGGATCTACTTAATAGTATCTTGATTTCTCATAAAGTCATTAGTTTCCATTTGTTCCAGTCTAATTCTGAAGGAATTATTCTCTTCAGTGAGCTTTTGAACTTCTTTTTCCATCTGGCAAATTTGACTTTTTAAGGCATTCTTCTCCTCATTGGCTTTTTGGACCTTTTTTGCCCTTTGCTTCCAGAGAGGAGAGCTCTGTCCCAAATTGCTGGGGTTTTCACAGCTGCTGGTGATCCACTCTCCCAAAGTCTGCTCTGTCTACTGCTTGTCAGGGGCTAAAACTACGGGCTTACATGTGGCTGGGCTCGGCTCCCAGCACCCTGTGATGGACCCTTCCTGTGTGACTGCCGGGCTGCCTTCAGCAGGAAAATTTTTTTCTCTCTGTCATTTGTGGGTTCTGTAGCTCTAAAATTTGTTTACAGTCATATTTTATAGGTATTTGAGGTGGTTATGGGGAGAGCTCACCGAGTTTTCCTGCTTTTATGCCTCCATCTTGGCTCTGCCCCTACAACCCTTCTTATTTCTAGTTCCTTCTCTCTCTTAATTATTTCCTTTTTATTCTGTATATAGCTTGCTAATGTAGATGTGTTTGTTGTCTCTTTCATTATATTGTAAGCTTCTTGAGGGTAGGGATTATATATTTTGCTTCTTGTATCCCCAGCACTTAGCACAGTTCCTGGTACATAGTAGGTGTTTTATAAATATTTACTTAATGATTTGTTGAGCCAGAAGCAAGAGATAATGTGGTAGTAGGACTGACAAACCTTGGTAAATGGGGGAGGAGGGGTGAAGGCAGTGACAAGGTTAAGGAAAACTCTGAGATTTAAAATCTAGGCTACTTGAAGGCTTAGTGGTACCCTCAATAGAGAAAGAGAAGCTTAGAGGGATGAGAGTTTAGGGAGAAATAGCTAGCCTGTATAAAGTCAAGTCAAGTCAACAAGCCTATATTAACTGCCTCTCATGTGTCAGGAACTGATAAGATTTGGGGATACATAGAAAGATAAAAACAACCTCTGACCTCAAACAATTTACATTCTAATGGGGGAGATAACTTTGTAAACAACTAAGTACAAGTATGATATTTAGAAAATAAATTGGAGGTAATCTTAAGAGGGAATACCCTAGCAATAAGGGACAAGGAAAGACTTCTTGTAGAAGGTGAGATTTTAGCTAAGACTTGAGGAAGTCAGAGAAAAAAAGAACAAGATAATTTTCAGAATTGTAAAAGATTCTGTTATTTACTCCCCAAAACAAACTGAATAAGCTAAGGACTAAAGATATTATTACTTTCAATTTTATGGATGAGGAAACTGAGGCATAAAAGGTCACATGACTTGTTTAGGGTCATACAACCAGAAGCGGCAGAGATAGGTGTTGGTCTGAGGTTCCTCTTTACTTCAGCTACAACCCTCTTCCTACCACATCATACTCTCAGTAGTCCATGGGACATTTATTTGGTGCTATCCATCAGACAGTTGGGATTGAGACTCCAGGAAAATAATTAGGGTTGGATATGTAGATATAAGCGTGATCTATTTTTGTTGCTGTTGTTCAATTGTTTCAGTCATGTCTGACTCTTCCTGACACTCTCTTACTGAAATTTTCTTGGCAAAGCTACTAGAGTGGTTTGCCATTTCCTTAACTGAGCCAAACAGTGTTAAGTGACTTCTCCAGGGTCACACAGCTAGTAAGTGTCTGAAGCCAGATTTGAACTCACCAAGATGAATCTTCCTTACTCCAGGCTCAGCATTTTGTTCACTGTGCCACCCATATAGAGATGATAATTGAACCTATCATAACTGATGATTTACCAAAGGATAATATATACACATGTTTTATATATACATATAATATATTTACATATATTATAATATGTATTTTATATATACATATATATATGAAGGATAATAGTTTTAAGCAGGTGCTCATTCTACAGAAATTTTGTGTAAAAGTTTTAATTTTATATAATGCTTTAAGTTTGTTACTCCTCTTTTTTTTCAATCCTGTGTTAGGTACTGCTATTATCTTCATTTCATATCTATCAATCTATCTATCTATCTATCTACACGCACATCATATGTATATATACATACGTGTGTGTGTGTGTGTGTGTGTGTGTATATATATATAATTTAGAGACAAGGAGAGAAAAAAAAGAAGCAGACTCTGTATAGAGCCTTGGGAGATACCCAAGCTTATAGAATATGAGAAAGATGAAGATCTAAGAAAGGGGACCATGAAGGAACTATAAGAGCCGAGACTGGAGAATTAGAAGAGAACATCAGAGAAGTCGAGGGAAGGAGCTCATCTAGGGACATATGGTCAAAAGTGTGAGGAAAGAGGAAAGATGGAGCAGCTAAATAGACAATGGCAATCTTTGAAAGAACAGATCAGCTGAATGATGGAATTAGAAGCAAGATTACAAGAATCTGAGAAGTTAGTGAGGAGATGAGGGACAAGAAATTATTGATACATTTTAAAAATTAGAATAAAATATGAACTTCATTTTTTCACTCATCTGCTCTCCTGGCCTTCATAATTTCCAGACACTCTTGCAAGAATCATCCTGTAAGATGACATCACCTCTGAAATGCATCCCTTCTTCCTGGGGAACTTCCTTGCCTCTGATTGGAAAAGGTGGAGGATGGACATTGGAGAGTTCATCCCAGATCCTCCACCATTTAGGGGAGGAACACAGGGCATTCCCTTCATCATTTCCCATTCAGGGTGTGGGAATTTATCATTCTATCCCCCCTCCCATGTACACCCCTTTTAAAACTCCTTTTTGTGTTACATATAAAATTAGATTGTGAGCTCCTTGAGAACAGGCGTGGTCATGCCTTTTTTTTTTTAGCACATTGACTGGCATATAGTAGGTACATAATGAATGTTTACTGACTCTGACAAACTTCTGATCCTTCTAAAACCTCCTGTGTTAGAGGTGAGTCTGACTCATGCCAAATACCCTTTATTTCAAGTGCAGTAATAGAACAAAATGAGGGGCTGGTAGGTCATACAACAATGAAGAAAAAGAGGTTTACTTAGTCATAGTGTACAAAAGCTTTTCAACAAGGATTCTCTAATTTTGCTTGGGTAGATGGCGTCCCCTTCTCCACATGGAAATGTCAGCAGGGCAAGGTTCATGTGGCCTTGAGACCTCTGCCAAGTCTGAAAGGTCTGACTTCATGTAGGTGGGCCTTTTTGTGCCATTAAGTGACCAGAAAGTTCAGCAATATGGCCAAAGACAATCAGGAAGTCAAGGAAAGCATGGTTTGAACTTTAATTCCCTTATCCAATTGAATTCCAGAGAAACTTTATCCTTTTCAAAGAAAAACAAGTCCAACCCACATTGTTATGGAAGTAGGAGAGAGCCCTAGTAGACAGTAGTCCTATCATGGATGGGAATCTTGTTCTTTTCCAAGGAAATCTTGATTTCCTATGACAAAATGATTTTAAGGTCTTTTCTAGATCTAAATTCTATTAATTTTTATTACAAAAAGCAACTTTTGTCTACGTTTGTTCACTCTTCATAATTTGCTGTTCTCATAGCATGCTTACCTTCTCAGAACGTCAACAAAATAGGGGGAGTGTTGATTCTGAGGACTTTCCTAGGCTTAATACCTTTTTCAGAACCAAAAGGTGGAGAATGAGGAATGTCTTACAAAATAGGGTATGAAAAGGGGCAGAGTGGTGCTTCCTCCCTGGGGGGGTACCCCTCATTAAAGCATTTACTTACAGGGATGGTAGACTGGATGAAGGAACAAAAGGTTGGAAGGATAACAGTTTTAGGCAGGTGCTTATTCTATAGAAACCCTGTGTAAAAGTTTTTGTTAATTTTATATAATGCTTTAAGTTTTTTACTCTTTTTTTGTTCATTATCTCATTTGATCTCTGCAACAATCCTGTATGTTAGGTGCTCCTATTATCTCCATTTTTGTATAGATGCAGAAACTCAGACTCAGAAAGGACCTGTTATTCACCCAGGGTCACTTGGTTAGTGGGTGTTTGAAGTGAATTCAAACTCAGAATTCCAAGTCCAAAATACTTTCCATTATGCCCATTTCTACTATGCCCAATTGCACAGAATTCACTTTAGCCCTAAGGTCTGAGCACACTAGCCTGAGAGATGGCACCTACAATTGAAAATGAGATAGAAGAAAAAGTTGATCTAAAGCACAAGTGAAATATCTGTGCTCATTAAAAAAAATATGCTATATTCCTGCCTAGGTGAAGCAGAAAGAATCTTGGTTTACAGGGTACTATCTGAAAGAACCATTCACTGTGAACTGCATGGAGTTCAATTCATCTCTGTGAGAAGGAAGGAAGACTGAGTCACCCTCTGTTAATGAAAAAAATAATGTGGGGAACAGAAAATGGCCCCACCCATGCTCCAGAGGAGAACTTAAGACTTTCACAGTATAACTAAAGTCTCTTCTCCTTTCTTTGCCTTTTTCTAAGAATAGATTGAAACATCTAGCTGTGCTTGAAAAGAATACGTTTCTACCTCTCTCCCTGTAGTCTTCCAAGCTTTTGACATTTTCTCCAGGTCAGAGACATTGCATGCAAATACCTGTCTGTCTATTCATGTTCTGCCATTCAGGCAGTGAGGCAAAAAATCTGGACTCAATCCTTGCCTTGGAATAATTGCTTTGCAAACAGGATGCCTATAATCCATTTTCATTATTAATACTCCAGTTAAGAGTGAGGGTCTGTGTTTGGTTTCTTATAATGAGTGCTGCCTTACAAAGGAGTAGATGGAATTTACTACTTAGTAAATTTCACCCAGTCAGGGCTTCAGAATTCCCTCCCATGTTACAGATTTAGATTCATGAGATTTCTAATCCCATGGAAGCAGTAGCTAGATAGACATAAGATGGAGATGCAGGGTATGTTTTTTTTTAAACTGCTCTCCCCAACTGCATATGTTATTTTGCACAATGTCCTGTCATGTCTCTAGCTTATTGTATGTTCTTGATTTTTAATCTGAGCCCTATAGCTCCTTGGACAGTTTCCCTACTGTAAGATTGCACAATCAGGGAGGAGGATTGCTGGCATGGAATGTAACAGGGTTCCGAAGTGATTGTCAAGCAGGGTTTAATTCAGATATAGCTAATGCAGCTGCAGTGCTTGGCTCAGCTACTCAGCAAAAACCTGGTTAGCTTGTAGACACATTTAAAAAAAAAACACTTGATCCAGCAGCGTTCCCCAAAGAGAGGTGCAGGAATTGGTGGGGAAGGCTGTTATTATTCCCCTGTAACTTTCATTCAAACTCAGTGGAAGATATTTTTCTATTAAAAGAAAGAATCAATCCATTAATACTATGAGCCTTTAGCTACCAGGAGGGTGCCTGCAGCTAACTAGCACAAGTGCCTGATAACTAGTATTTTAAAAAATGATCAATTACAAGCTGGTTTCTCACCACCAGTCAGAAATATGCCAAAAATTTGCCTATGGGTAAAAGCACCCGATCCCTTGGAGGGTTTGCAATGGGGTTTGAAATCTTCCTTCTTACCTTTAGGTGACTGGTTCAAGCCCAGTTTGAATCTGTAGTGACTGAGTCAGTTATTTTTATTGAGCTCTTTGGTGACAGGTGTTTTTGTGATAGAAACAAATTGGCACTAATTGGGTATTCTCGTTGTCAACTTGGCAGCAGAGACCAACCCTTGCCCAAGTCACAGAGTCTGGACATTAAAGGGAAAGGGGAGCCAACAGTGACCATAGTCGATCTGTTCCTTGAGAAATACTAGCTTTCAATGGAAAGATTTTCAGCATAAATTAAAAAAAAAACTATCCATGAGGCAGCAGTGCAAAATAAGTTGTATGTGATAACTAGTCTTGGTGACCCCAGGGTTCTAAGAATGAATGGGTTCTCTTATTAAAAGAACCATCCATGACAACTGCTAACCAATGAATATACATACATACATATATGTTATATATATGAAAAATATATAACATATAAATGAATTTATCATTTACCATTTATAGATATATTTTAATATCTATCTATCTATCTATCTACCTCTCAAAATGGAACCACAGATTTCTAGGGGTTAAAGGACCTTTGATATCATCTACTTAGTTACACCTTATTATTTTAGAGTTGAGGAGAGGTACAATGACTTGCCCAAGGTGCCATATATAAGTAATGATAGAGAAAACCGACCAGTATCCAATCTCCTAATTTCTAGCTCAATAATCTGTCCATGAAATGCTACCACTTTAATAAAGACAAAAAGTTTTCAGAACATGGGCAAGGTACTGAACTATGCATTAAAAGACTGGTTTACAGGTCGTTATCCAATCCCGATTATGGCATGTCAAGAAAAATACGGCAGTGAAAAGAACACCAGTCCTGAAGTCAGAAGGACCTGAGTTCAAATCCAGCTTCAAACACTTGACACTTACTAGTTGCATGATCTTGGGCAAGTCACTTAACCCCAATTGCCTTGCCTTCCCTCCTCCAAAAAAAAAAAAATCATTGAACTTTATTTTAAGCATCCTGCTGCTTTCAAATTTGGTTCAATTCAACAAAAATTTATTAGGCATCTATTGAGTACGAGGCATTATGCTAAGTTCTGGGTCTACAAAGACCAAATTAATCCTTGCCTTCACAGAACTTGCCTTTTCTGGAACGGGACCACACATATATGAGTAAGGAAATACAAAGTAATACAAAGGCTTTTTAGGAAGCAAAGAGTGCCAATAACAAGGGGAAAGGGATCAGGAAAGACCTCTTTCAGGAAGAGAGACCTGAAGTGTGTTTTGAAGATAGCTAGGGATCCCAGAGTGGGGATACTGGATGAAGATGCATTCTAGACATGGGGGATCACTGGTACAAAGACATGGGAGTAGGAGATGGAATCTCTACGTGCTAGGAACAGCTAGCAAGGCAATTTTATCAGACAGGGATGTGTGTCAAGGGTATTGGGACCAGAATTATTATTTCATTAATATAGGGAACTCTCAAATGAGGGTACTTCCTCTACTAATGCAGGTTAACACCTCTGTAATATGTAGTCTTCTTGGGACCACTTAGAAGAGAAGTGACCTACCCAGGGCCAAAGAGTCAATATGTACCAGTGACAGGACTTTAGCCAAGGTCCTCTTGGCTTCAAGACTGGCTTTTATCCACTCTACCACACTGTCTCTATAAGAAGGATTAATGAAATGTGACTTTAAGGGGCATCTGGGATCCAGATTCCAATCTTACAGAATGAGGAGAAGAAATAAACTGATGTGTAATAATGAGTCTAAGTAGCTTTGAAGATAAATATAGAAAGAAAGATGAAAAAACAACTAGTACAACTTTAGAGGAACTTATTTGTTACTCATAAATGATCTCTTTGGCTGGCTTCTCATCAGCTTTTTTTATAGCATAAAGTCTTGGTGGCCCTTGGGAAGATTTATCCTGACTCACCAAACATACACTAATGATCCACTAGGGGGAAGTAGAGGTCAACTTGTTCCCAGACTAGTTGTATTAAAGTGATTTGGGTTGTGTAATTAAGGACAGGTAATAATGAGTAGACAAGACTTATGAAAATGACAATCTGAAATGCTATGCTTTGGCATATGGATGGGTATGTCTTGGAACAACTTCCATGCAGCCATCTGAGCAGAGTGAAGTGACTCTCCTTTTCCTGTATTAAGTAGCATCTGAGGAAGTGATTATCAGGATTTAAGCTTTGGTGCTCATAGGGGGTAAGAGTTTCTAGCCAACTATGTTCTTTGGTGGTCATTTTACAGAGACAGAAGGTTGGAGGGAGGATGCTTTTCAGAGTCTGCTAGAACAGAGATTAAGCCAATTCTTAATTATCTCTGGAAAGGAGCCACTTATCTAATATGCATAAATGAACCCCTCAGATAATCCAAAAAACCTCTTCTTCTATCTAACCTTTTACCTGAGCAATTAACAAGTAGCTTAACTGACAGATTTGTGTTTCCCTTTCTTTTTTCCCCCGTTTTTAAGAGAGAGTAGGAGGAATGCTCATAAATAGTATTAATGAAATGGCTAACATGAAAAGAGAAAAGTCTGGACTAATTAACTATTTGTACAATTAGCTCCAATTAGACATAGTCAGGAGTTCACTCTGTAGGCTGAATCTTGCAGTGAGGTAATCCTCTTGGATATCTAGATTCCCTGATATGCTCCATATTTTGAGGCAGGTTTTGACTCTCTGGAGCCACTGACAAACCAGTCATTCCAGATGGAATGGGCAGCATCCAATAGAATACAACCTGAGGCTTAGTTTGGAGACTCAATAGAATATTGAAACTAGAAAGAAACCTTACTTTGTAATTTATAAAAGTGAGGGAGAATGGGATAAGGATGAGGTTGAAATAGCTGATTTTTAAATATGATTGTACTATTTCTTCTTCCAGATGCACATATTTCCCTGAGAGAAGATGAAGAATGAGGAAACTCAGAGATATACTGGCAGATAAGCATTTATTCTACAGAATTTAGGGCCTGCTTTCATCATTGACCACTTGCTTCATGGTTTGAGAAACTGACCATTTTCTTGGTTCTTTTCATTTGTATGAAGACTAGTGGAATCCTCAATACCAGAGGTTTCTATTCTTCCAAGAAAGGGTAGAAAGAACAAGCAACCTGGGGCCTGATTGGATAGAATTGGGTAGAATTCCTCAATGATAATCCCATATAACTAGTTATGAAATAATGGGAACAGAAAATCACCATGGGTAAAGGAATTTCCCAAGCTCCAGGACTTTCACCCAAGTCTGCCATCTGTAATCAGACCACTAGAGAAAATCTGGCCTGGCTTGTTGCATGACCAAGAGCCAATTGAAGAGATCAGTAGCAGCAGAGGTAACCTCTTTATTTTCTTGGCATTAGAAATTGAATGCAGTTAAGCCTGGTTTTTGTTCTTCTTAAGTCCTATAGGCTATATATTCCCTCTATCTGTGTTGATAACCTTATTCTTGTTTCCTTTTTGAACCTTCCTTGGTGGGCTTGTCCCTTGATGTCTTCACATGGTCTTGTTTGATTATCAATGACGTATCTTTGCTTAAGTAAAGGTAGCCACCAAATGCTGTTCCAGAATCACTGTTGTGCCTGTGTATTTGTTCTAATCAGTGCTTCTCAACCTTCCTAATGTCTCGATCCTTTAATACTCGTATGTGGGCATATCTGCATGTGGGCGGACTCGCCTGGAGACTAGAGGAGTGGTGTCTTGGTTCCTAAGATCATCGGAAATATGGGTTTTCCGATGGTCTTAGGCGACCCAGGTCGACACCCAAAGGGATCGTGACCCACAGGTTGAGAACCGCTGCTCTAAGTACTGATACTTCCCTTAACTGTCTGTGTTTTCATGGTGGGCATGATTTTTGTTGCTTATCTATGGATTCATTTACTGAAACTACTGTCAAGGGAGAGATGCACTGAACTGGCAGGTCTACAGCCAGATAGCAAATCAGTAGCCTAGCAAGTCTTAAAATCCAGGTTTTGAGACTCTGGATCCACTGCTCTGAGCTCTTGACTTTATTTGAACTTGGAAATGTAAATGAACACAACCACTCTATATGTCTTGTTCAAAATCAAATTGACTAAAGGAAGAGATGGGAAGCCAGAGAGCAGTCCCAGACTAGAGAATGATTTCCTCCTCTCTTTCTCTCATTAAAGAAATCCATGGAGAGGCTAAGAAACTGCGTTCAAACAAACAAACAAACAAACATCTTCAACCAAGAGAGTACTAACAAAATGCTAACTTCCCAAACATGAGACAACTGTACTTGCCTCCTGGAACAGTGCTCCAAGAAAGTGGGACAATGAGATCAATATCCCTCCCAACAGACAGACTCCTCATTTTTTTTGTCACCAGCTGTTTAGTAACTCAGCCAAACTTCCTCATCTAGACATCTGCCATTTGAATCTAAGGGCAAAAGTCCTGCAAAGGAGGTGGCAGAATGTCAGGTCCTCTTTCTTCCTTTGTGTTGCTAAACCACTAGGGGAAAAAAAAAGTTGCTTTTTTTAATGGACTGATCCATTCACTGTCCACCTTTTTACATGTCACCCTGGTGAGAAGCCCACAGTCCTTTTGTTGTCCAAAGTTCCAGAAATGCATCTGCTTGGAATACACAGAACTGCAGAACAATGGGATAAAGATGGAACGTGAAAAGATGATGATTCTCAAAATTTTTCTGCCTTAAACCTCTTTCAGTGATCTAGGGTTGGATGAACAAAGCAAGCAAATTCCATGGCAACGAACCACTAGACAGCTTTCTGGGGGTGGTAGGTTGCTACCTCCTTCAACCTGAAAAAAGAATGAAAAGATGCAAGGTGGCAACCCCCTCTCTTGTCTATTCACTTCTCACAGACATGCACACCCAGAAGAAGTCTCTCACTGGGTCTTGGTGAGGAATCCAGTCCTGTCTGTATCTATCTAAAGTAGGCATCACGTAATGAATTGCTTGGTCTTCCATGCCTTAAATGCTGTCCTTCTACATGGTCATCTTCTAGCTTCCTTGATTTTTTTTTGTCTTTTTGGAAGGCAGGGCAATTAGGGTTAAGTGACTTGCCCAAGGTCACACAAATAGTAAGTGTTAAGTGTCTGGAGGTCAAATTTGAACTCAGATCCTCCTGACTCCCAGGGCCAGTGCTCTATTCACTGTACCACCTAGCTGCCCCCTTCCTTAATTTTCTTAAAGTTTCCGTTTAAATTCCACCTTCTGCAGGAGACCTTTTCCTACCTTCCAACCCACCCTCCTTCCCTCTGAGACTACTTTGCATTCATGCTATGTACATCTTTTATCTACATAGTTATTTACATATAGTTACTTTCATTAGAATATCAGCTCCTTGGGGTAGAGACCAGAGTTTTTACTTATATTTGTATCTGCAGTTCTATACACACACTCTGGCACACAACAAGTGCTTAATAAATGCTGGATGACTTGACTTTGGGGAATGGGGCATGCATTGCTTTAGATATGTGCAACTTTTGAACAGCTTTGATGAAGAGAAAGAAAGGGATAAAAGGGGGATCATATGAATAATGTAATCAACAGCCTTAGCTTTCTTCCTTCCCCTTCTACCAACTTTTGTATAGATCTATTAAGCAATTAAATATGAATCCACTTTCTCTCCACACTTCCATGATCTGGGTTGTGTCACTGAACTTCTCTGGGCCTCAGTTTCATCATTTGTAAAATGGGTGATTAGGTTGTTACCTCCTTCAACCTGAAAAAAAGAATGAAAAGATGCAAGGTGGCGTAGTCTCACATATAGTCTCTAAGGTCTCATCACCCGAGGTCTAGGATCCTAGGATGCCTGGACTTCTCTTAGTGCATATGCCATCAAGAGAACTGTCCACAGGCAAATAGCAAAGTTTTGAGGAGAAACCATAGTGCTGGTAGGTGTTTAATGACTGGCTCTCTGATTAAGTGTGTTGTATGCACAACACATTTTTAAGTTTAATTTGCATTTTTAGCATTCCTCTGTAACTTTCTTTAATATAGGCAATCAACAAAACAATAAATCAATACCTGATTTGCAGCAATTACTGATTTCCAAGGCCTAAATGCTCACAGTGAAAATTTAATAATCAACTGGCAAGCTGGCCTGAACCAGCTCCAGCATGCCAGAGGGCATGGGTAGTTTGTAACATGGATAACTAGTCTGAGTCACAAATGGAAAACTCTGATCACTCTACTCCTTTGCTCACCTACCTTCCATGGCTCCCATTGCCCAGAAAATAAGGTAGAATCCCTGATGCTGGTGTTTAAGCTCCTTGAAAATAAGGCTCCAGTCTACCACTGTTTAATTGACTATGGAAAGAATTCACCAATCACCTCTTGAAAAGGATCCCAAAAAGAAAATTCCTAGGAATATTATAGCTAGGTTCTAGAGTCCCCAGAGCAAGGAGAAAATATTACAAGCAGCCAAGAAGAAACAATTTGAATATTGAGGAAACACAATCAGGATAACACAAGACCTAACAACTTCTACATTAAGGGATCAAAGGGCTTGGGATATGATATTCCAGAGATCAAAGGAGCTAGGCTTAAAACCAAGAATCACCTACCCAGCAAAACTGAGTATAATGTTTCAGGGGAAAATATGGTTATTCAATGAAATAGAGGACTTTCAGGCATCTCTGATGAAAAAACCAGAGTTGAATAGAAAATTTGACATACAAATACAAGAAGCAAGAGAAGCATG
>JAQQSV010009976.1:0-13374 GCA_028646515.1 Pseudochirops corinnae
TCTCTGTCTGTCTTTCTCTCTCTCTCTCTCTCTCCCCCTCTCTCTCCTTGCCTAGTATCTGATATAATGCTTTTTCCATAGAGGAAATGTAATAAATGCTTTTGAATGAAGAAATATCATTAGCACCCTTTCCCTCCCTCTTAATATAGGAAATTAAAATTCAATTAAATTCAACAAAGATGAATTATCATTTTTGATTTGACTATGTTGGAGAAGATACCAGTTCCCTACAAATTTGTAAAATAGTTATTGTCTGATCTTCTCTTGAAGTAAATAATACATGAACTTGGATCAGTGAATATTAGTAATATAAATTCTGTAATCATTTATCTGTATCTTTTCCCTTTGAGCTCAAGCTGAAAGCAAGGAGTTTAAGTCCTTCTTTGCACACTTCTGTATGACCCTGGAGAAGTCATCTTACTTCTTTATGCTTCAATTTCCTCATCTATAAAAAAGAGGGGTTGTACCCAGTAGCCTCCTAGATGTCTTTTCCAGACTTAAATCTATGACATGATTCTTTTGGAACAAGAAATGCTGTCATTTTTTCTCCTAATAGCACCTATATAGTCTTAAATATCAACTGACCTGTAATGCCTCTATAAAAAATGTGCAATCACAGAAATTCAGAATGTTTCATCCTTATGACTGGATATTAATATCAATAAAAGAGATTTGTAACGGGAAACAGTGTCCTCTACAATGACATGTGAGTAATTTGGTAGTGAGAGGAGGTGCTTTACCCAGTGAAATGAGTGCTGTACTCAGCGGTACCTCCCAGACTTTTGTATAGTATTATTGGATTTAAAGTTGAGATTTGGTTTTATTAAATAGGCATTATATTCCTCAATGAAATGTGAGTTTTTGAAAGTAATTCCACATTTTCCCAATTTCCTGACAGAGTTTAATAGCACCATAAAGGTTTTTCTTTAAAGGGTCTTGATACCCTTGTGAGGGGATCTCAGAATTTTCATCACTCCTGTAATGAATCAGCTATTTCCTTTGGGATTCCCTGAAAGATACTGCTTTGTACTGAATGAACGTGAAGAGAAAGATGCTAAAGGAAAAAAAGGAACTCAATTAGTTTCAAATTACAGATCAAAGCCCACATATCCATTTTATTTCTTTAGATTAATGATGTTTACCCAAGGGTGAAGGATGAACAACATGTGCTATTTGCTTGTGAACCTTTGAGAGAAAGGAAACTAAATGCTCTCATTGATTCAAAGTTCCTACATCTTTATTGCATAAGAACGAGGATTCTGTTTCTTTTGAATAACTATTATATGTCTCAAAATCTATTGAGATAAAAGGTACTTGCTCTTGAAAGTGTCATAAAGTGGTTACTTGTGTCACCAAGTGCCTACTGAGCAGGTCTGCATGAAGAAAACATACATACACACACACACATATATCCATATATATAAATGATATTTTCTTTTTCATTTCACTCAATGACTTTATATAATAGATAATGTACTAAAATGTTTCCATTCTTTTTACTATTCTTAGAAGGATAAGAATGAAGACCATGCCATGAAAGTTTCCATAAAGATTGAAATTCATATATGACATTAATTCTCTAATACCCATGATTTTTTATTAAAAAAAAAAATCTTTCAAGTTGGGATTTTTATTCACTAAATTACAAGCCCTGGCTTTGGAGGTAGAAGACTTAAATTAAAATATTTTTTTCATTCACTTATTGCCTGAGTGGCCTTAAACTCTCAGGCTTTAAGTTTTCTCATCTCTAAAATAAAGACCTGGACTAGAGAACCTTTAAATTCCCTACAAATTCTAAATATGTGATCTTCCCACTCCTATAGATTCTCTGTTGTGATACCTAGATCATATTCAGAAAAATGTGCATTCTTTGATATAATTCAAAGTAGCTTGTTAATGACAAAAGTTAATTCAAAAAATATTGCTCTCCTGATGATGTAATATGATTAAACCACATAGAACATGATGATCTCCAAAAAAAAAAAACAACAAATATGAATACGCCTTAAATATCAGTGGAAAATTAAATGAGAGCTCTACACAACCTACAGCATACTACCATGATAATATCTGTTGGAGGAGTGGAGTAAATTCACAAAGGATATTCATGCCTGGAAAAGAATAAGGGTAAGTAGAGTGAGAGAAAATATTTGAACAGTATTAATCTTTCATTGGTATTCACTGGCACTGAAATAGTCAAAGGAAATAGAGGAAGTCTTCCAGGGCATCAGCTATGAATGATCTTTATCAGTGATTTTCAGAAGAACAAGGAATATAATAACATACAATAGAAATGACTGCCACCGGTCCTCATTATTATCATTAGCATCATCCACTAAAGTTGAATCTATAATTCTGCCATCAAAGGATAATAGATTTTGATATGAGGCACATTTTGAGGAGCATCTGGGTCCAACCAATTCATTTCATATGAGTATATAATGACTCCAAGAGGTCAAGTTAAAAAAAAAGTTATGTTCATTGTTTTACTCACTGTGATATAAAAATGAACAAATAGAGAAATAAATTTGGTTTATAACATTACTTAGTCCAACAGAGTCATATTCATTATTGTATTTAGTTACATCCCTAAATGATGCCACTTTAGAATTTGGTGGCACAATATGGCATTTTTTATCAAACACAGCCTGAGTAGAAATTGTCCTGGATTTGGAGTCAGATTGGATGTGTTCAAATCCTATCTCTTTTTTTATATATTGAGCAAGTCACTTAACCTGTCTTTGACTTGGTTTCCTCATCTTTCAAAGTGGTCCTTTATCTAACAATATGTCATGATTCAAATCAGGCACTAAGATGGAAAGGCATCAATATTCTATCCCTTTCCCTCCATTCTTATTTTATATAGTACAGGCAGAAACTGAAAGTTGAACTTTCTCTTCTCTAGAATTGGGAAGAACGTGGAGTTATAAGATTTTCATTTTTCTGAAAAATTAGAAATCTAGTAATGTAGTAGTAGTTATTGTTTAATCATGTCTAGAATTAGACTAGACACCAGAATAAAAGTGGTCCCCAAATGAGTATACTTGAAAATATATGCAACACAAATATATGTATGAAATGATACACAAACACATATATAATTAATCCAAATATGCATGAAGTGGCTAAAAACAAGGTAGGTTGTGAGAGAGGACATTAGCAATTGGGAGGCAGGCATGGTTAGGAAAGTCTTCATGAAAAGAATGCATAATTAAGACATGTATCCACAATAAAGTACATTTTAGGATTTGGTTTCTGTTTTGCAAAGCTTCCATTTCCTGTCAAAAAGGAGTGTTATCTCAGAAGAGGGGAAGTCCTTTTCAGCTCTTGATGTATAGCCTACTGTAAACATACTGTACTCATCCTCTGAAAAATTTATGACTCTTCAAAGGCTCTTATTATCCAGGGAGTTGCTTCATGAATGATTCTTCTTCAAGAAGCAAGATTTCTACTATTCACAGAATATGGACAAATCAAGAAATTTCCATATTTGCTGAACAAAATATCACCATATGTACTGAATCTGGTAGCACTAAGTTACACATTAATGTTGATAATTTTACTTTGCATTTTTATTCTTACCATATTATAAAAGCTGATTCCAGGTGGTAAAACTTAACACACTCAGTCATCACTGACTATATTTTTTCGCAGTTTATGATTCCTTGGCATCATGCTAAATACTGAAAAAAATACAAAGCTCTATAAAAGGCATATATCTACCTGTTACATTTCACTCAGGGACAAAACTTACTTTACTCATTCCCAGTAAAACCAATAAAAATGATTCATATTTATACAGCATTTCTCAAAATCAGTGTTAAAATGCAGAATATATGAAAAATGCAAGGAAAAATACAATTTCCTTTTTAAAAATCAAAGAAATCCATTTGAAAAATGAGAGATTGTATATTAGACAAAATGAGAGATGAATATTAAGCATGTTAGCTTAAGATATTTGAGAAATGCCACTTTAAAATATGCTCTCTGATGAAAACAAAGTCACCCTTTATGACTGAAAGAAGTAATTTTAAGTAAGACATTTCTTTTTCTTTTCAGTAATTGAAGTACCAAAACTTCAATGCTTCTAAAAGCAAGTGTTAGACCAAAGACATTTCAAATTCCACTAAAGAAAATTTTTCTTAAAAAAAGTTTAACTTTCCAAAGAACACTTTTCATGTCTACCTCCTCTCAACATTATTTTTAAAAAGAAAACTCATTAACAAATATCTGTAACACACATGTACACATACACACCCCTCATATTAGAAAGAAAAAAAAACATATCAACGTGCACTGTGAATTCTTTATCTCTGTAGGAGAAGGGTTGAAGGCTTCGTCATTGATCCTCTGGGTTCTGTGTTGGATATTTCTTTGATCTGAATTTTGAAGTGTTTAACAACTATTTGTATAAAATCATTATTCTATAATTGAATTACTTCTTTCCAATTCTCTCACATCAGTTCATAAAGATATTCACATGTTTCTCTGAAACCGTCCTTTTAATAATTTCTTACAGGACAATTGAATCTATATATTATAATGTGTTCATACCTCTATTTATGTATGCTACTTTTTAACCCAAGGGTTGGGTCCCGTCTCAGTTTACAGAACTTCGCCACTAAAATTTTGCCGGTGAAATTTTTTTTTTGGTAGAGTTGAATTTTTTCCCTCTTTCTTTGATCTTTTGGCATATGGACCAAGTAGTAGTTTCAACAGGTAAAAGTTTATGCAATTTAATAACTTTCTTGCATATTTCAAAATTGTCCAGAATTATTTGTCTAATTCACAACTCCATTAACAATGAGGGTAATAATTCCCCCTCCCCATCTCCTCCATTTTTAAATTTTCCATTTTTGTCAACTTTGCATATCTGACCCAAGTGAGGCAGAACATCAGAATTGCTTTAATTTGTTCTCTAATTATGACTGATATGAAGTTGTTTTTTTTTTCTCAGTGGGTAACAGGTTGGATTTATTCCTTTGAATACTGCCTATTCAAATTCATTAATAGTTTATCAAGTAAGGAGTGACTTTCTTTCTTATATATGTGAATCAGTTATATATAGTGAAGAGCAAGTTCAGAAGGCAGCATTTAGGCATTAAGTTTTTAACCCATTATCAAAGCAGAGTGGCGGGGAAAGGAGGAATTTTCATTCTCCAGCCCTTCACCACATCTTACCCTGTGATGCTACCCCCAGAGGTGGTCTGGATCTTCTCCTCTGCCTTTCCTGGATCCAATATCAGTAACTAAGTAGTGAGTTTCAGGCTTGCAAAATGACTCCTCTTCCTGAACTCTGCACAAGGTCAGGCTTCTTTGTGTGCATATAATTATTCTTTATGCCCTCCTGTGTGCAGTGTCTGCCTTCTTTCAGCCTCTGCCTAGGAATGATCTTGACTTGAATTGATCTTCCTATCTAGAACTGTCCCAATATCTATAGGTTTCTCCATCTCCTTAGGTTGGTATGGCTTTGAAAATTGACTGACTGAATTTTTATTGAATTTCTCAGTGAGGATTTGATCTAGTGCATTTTCCTTTGTGGAGCAGCTGAGGAAGACAGCTTGACTACTTGGTTATCTTGATTCCTCTGGCAACCCATGGAATGGGTTATATGAATGTAGCCTTAAATATGAAAACTCATATAATTGTAAGTGACAAAGAAGTATGTAGGGTTTGACATTTAGCAACTGAAGGAACTTCAAAACTGATTTGACTAGCCTTAATAATAGTGCTTATATAGCAATTAGAAGTTTGAAAAGCACTTTTTATGTGTCAACACATGTGACCCTTACAAGAGCCTAGTGAAGCAGTTGCTATTGTTATCCCTATTGTATAGGTAAGAAAATTGAGGCTAAGAGAGGTTAAGTGACTTGCCCAAGGTCATACAACTGGTAAATGGCTGAAGAAATATTTGAATTCAGGTCTTCTTTTCTTCAAATCTATCACTCTAGTTGCCTGGAAATTTTAATGACAAATAAGGAGCAGTTTTACTTCCCACAAGCTTCTAATTTCCATAGATGTCTATTTCAAATGCATTAAATAATGAGGACTTGGTCTGATAATTCTTTCATGGATATATCCTTTTCTGGAAGAATTTATTAAATAAAAAAGTCCAATGAGTTGGATTTGACAATTGGTATATTAAATGTGTGTGAATACATGGAACAAGCAAATAGAATGGAGTGCTTATGAACTGCACTATTTCAGAGAAAGTGCAAAGCAATGAAATCACTGATTCATTTCAATATTTAAGCATTGAGCTGAAGGAGAAAAACTGATAGTTTGGTTTGAGTTGTTATGTCACTTTCCTTGGTTGAGAATGATTTCATTGACCCACACCTTCTCTTTAAAATAAGAGCCTTTAGTTGTCAAAGACAATGCCTCATGGTGATTTCACCACTTAGAAAGGATCATAGGGATCCAAAGTCTTTAGTGTAGGGAGGACTGAAAAATTTCTCTTTGATTAAAGACATCTTCTTCTTCCTCCTCACTTTCATAAAAAGCATTTAATAATTCAGCACCCAACATATGCTTCACAAAATCTTTCAAGAGAGTCTTTGCTTTTTAAGGTTGTCTTATTTAAGATAGCATTAATTTTAAGCAAAAATAAATTATTATATGTTGAATAATTATATAAATGTGGCATTTCACTTGGGTATAAGTAAAGGACTAAACGTATTCAATAGGTGTGGCATGTAAATTGTGACAGGTAAAGAGCCTGGCTCTTGCAAAAAGCACACACACATACACACACACACAAATTCTCGCAGACCTCCAGATTATTAAGTAGGTTATCAATGGAAGATAAATGAGGATAGAAGCTCTGGGCAGAGTCAACATGGCTAAGTAGAAGATATACTACAGCTAAGCTCTTGCAGTCTTCACCTCCAAACAATTGAAAAATAATTCCACAAATTGAATTCTGGAGTGACAAAGCCAACAGAATATCAGGATGAGACAGTTTTCTAGCCAAAGACAACTTAGTAGTTGTCTAGTAGGTCAGAAGGAGAGGTCTGTGATACTGGGTTAGGAGCAGGTCTGAAGTCTTTGTAAGCAGCATTACCACTTGTGGGACTTGGCAATGACAGCAACAGTAACAAATAATAATGAGAAAATCTGACCATTAAAAAAACAAAATAAAACAAAAAACCTTCTATGGTGACAGGAAGATCAAAATACAAATCCGGAAGGCAATGATGTCAAAATAACTATAAATAAAACCTCAAAGAAAAAAAAATAATTGGAAACAAACCTAACAAAAATTCCTAGAACTAAAAATGATTTTAAAAATGAAATATGAATTATGGAGGAAAAAATGGGAAAATAATTGGAAACAGCTTGGTAAAAGCAAGAATATGTGCTTGCTTCCATGCTTTTGACACTATGTTTTCTGCTATGTGGTCAGATGTCTTCAACAAGGATGAAAATGAGATCAAGATCAACTACTACACTGATAGTAAATTATTTAGCTTGAAAAGGCTACAAACCAAGACTAAAGTGGAGGGAGAGCTAGTACATGGTGTTTTATTTGTAGATGAATGAGCAGTAAATGCAGCCCCTGAAGCTGAGTTACAACAAAGTACAGATTGATTCTTCGCTGCTTGTGCTAATTTTGGCCCAATAATCAACAGCAAGGAAATAGAGGTTCTCCACCAACCAGCACTATAGCATCCATGTATGGAACCATCAGTAACAATGAATTGAGAAATTTTGAATACTGTGAATAAGTTCACTTACATTAGTGTGTACTTTCCAGTATGCACACATAAGATTATGAGGTTGATTGCAAGAACTAGTTCAGTGTTTGTGAGGCTCTGAAGGAAATTGTGGGAGAGAGAAAGTATTAAATGGCTATAGCACCAAGAAAATATTCACAGGGCAGACAGCAACTGTAAATATGCTGGCATAGTTCTCAAAAGCAAAATATGACAGACTGCCCATATAGAAGACAGAAGGAAAACATTTATTTAGAAACTAGAGAGTCAAATCCTAACTCAAGGAAACTGAATCCATCATAGTAACATAGAAGTTACTATACCATAACAACACAGAGAGCCACACCATCCTTTAGCCTTCCCACAAATTAACACTCACAAGCCTGTCACAGAAGGGGCAAATAGTCACAAGTCTAGCTATCTCCCTGGATGTGTTCTCTCTCCCACTGTCTAGCTGCTCTGACTGCAAGCTTCCTGTGTACTCTGCTCTACCCTTCAGCAAACTCCTCCCATCACAGGCTCCATGTGATTACATTCAGTCTCCTAGGGGACAGAGAAAATCTTCAAATCAGAGAAGATCTTCAGATTCCCTTATGCTTATTAAGGGGCAGGGAAGATCTTCAAATTCCCATTACCATTACAATTGTCAAGTATGCTGAAAGTCTACTGAGCCATAATGCTGATATCATTATTGTGTGCTTGTGAAACCTGGAGAGTATACCACCACCATGCCAGGAAACTTAATTGCTTCCCTTTCAATTATCTTAAGAAGATTCTTAAGATCACCTGGCAAGATAGAGTACTTGTGTACAATGAGTGCCTTTCTCAAGCTGAACTACCAAACCCTCACACTCTACTACCAAGATTATAACTCTGATGGGCTAGCTACATTGTTCAAATGTGAGGGGAACTAGAGCGATAGAGTATTGTTTGCATTTTTAGATGAGTTCATTGTATTGTTGTTGCTGTAGTTTAGTTGTGTCCAATTCTTTGTGACCTCATTTGAAGTTTTCTTGGCAAAGATACTATAGTGTTTTGCCATTCCCTTTTCTGGCTCATTTTACAGATGAGGAACTGAGGCAAATAGAGTTGAGTGACTTGGCCAGGATCATGTGTCTGAGGCCTGATTTGAACTTAAAAAGATGCATTTTCCTGATTTGAGGCCAGGTATTCTATTGTGCTCTTAGGACATCACTGTAGTGTTAGTTTTTTTTTTTTTCTGATTGCTTTGCTTTGCTACAAAAAAAAAAGAGTTTACAGAGTGAGGGGCAATAATCTGGAAATTATTTTAATGTAAAAACAAACCATATCAGTTAAAAAGATATTGATGAGTCTCAGAAAATCAGATTTTTGTTAGATAAATTTTTATTATTTCTGTTGAACTTTTTATGTTGAAGTTTTTCTAGTTCTAGAGAAATTTTCCAATATTATAATTGTGTTAAGATGTGCATTGTCACACTTAATTATAATACTAATGCATTAATAAACTTTTCCTACTACAGAGTGGAACTAGAAGCACTTTTAGTGACCAAGAAAAACATACCTTGTCATGCTTTAATGCAAGCTAGGCTAAGCTTAAATTGCATTAAATTGACATAACAGTGCATTATTAAGTGAGCCACCAAGACCTTTTAAAGTATAATATATGTGCATTTCCAGGGTAGGCTATATAGAGTTTTTAGCATCAGAATTTTAAGATATTTAATTTGGCACAGTTGCTACTTTGCTTTGTGAACTGTTAATCTTTTCAAACAACACTGGAGAATGTCAGTTTCTTCATTTGCAGATGATAATAGGTTTATATCCTGAGACAATAAAGTTCTAATAGTCTGTCTGTTGCTTGGTGGAGTAATATGAATCCAGCATGATCAAGTTGTTATGTGTCCTACTTTTCCTCAAGAATTTTTAAGCTCCTCTCTTCCATAGAACTGACTCAAAAGTTTACCATATAAATAATCTCAGCATGATACCATCACCTAAATGCCCTGGATCAATTTCATTCTCCCTCACATTACTGTTTTTCTATCATTATTCTAGTTTTATTAGAAGTATCTACATTTCAAATATGAAGGGACCAGCCTATTTATTATGTTTCCCTGGGAGGGGAATGATTGTGTAGAAACTACAGTTACTTTTGCAAAAATGCTACACCTTGCATAAAGTTGGTATAATGTAGACAAATCCTATTGAATACAAATTGTCTCTTCTACAACCGGTTGTAACATTCCACTCTATTCCCAAGTGGGTGTATTGATTTCATTCTCCTTGAAATTTTTTTTTCTTCTTCTCTGAATACTGCATTAAGTACATACAAAACATTGTTAATATGGCACTTATCAAGAGTTCACTTTCCCAAAATTATACAGTACAGTCACCAGCTAAATAACTCATACTCACTGACCAAATTTGCTTTTTTAATTGTTATTTCGTGTGTGTGTGTGTGTGTGTGTGTGTGTGTGTGTGTAAGAGAGAGAGAGAAAGAGAGAGAGAGAAAGAATGACCTAAAAACCACAGAAGCATAATGATGGAGAAAAAAACTTGTAGGATATATTTAAATTCAAATTATCATAACTTTTTTGCCATAATTTCCCTGTGAATCATTTTTTAGGGATAGGAGAAGCATTACTGTTTCATTCACTTTTATTGGCCGAGTGTTTCTCTGTCTTTTTCATTAGAACAGATGAAAAAAGATTAACTTTGAGGCACAGTCATCACCAGGTACTGCTTTTGAAAAATGCTATTTGCAGATTAAGTACTGAACAACTCACCAAGTACTTCTATATTAAGATAACTTTAAAAAGTGTTTTATATCTTTAAACCATTTGTGAACTGGAATCTATGCTTCAGGAAATAAAGCACACATTCTCTATCTTTCTTATTGAAAGTACAGTTAAATACATTTGCTAATAGATATACCCACTCTGTCATCTTAAATGCTCTCAAAATAAAGAAGTTCAATAACATTGCATCTTATATCTATTTGGCATTGAAGCTAATAATTATCTGAAAGTTTTTGTTACCACATCCACAGCCTCTGTATTGGTTGCTCTGTTTTAATTCAGCTTTAGCGATTGGTTGTCATATAATTTGGATATTCACCAAATGTTTTTATGATATGACTTAGAATTTCCTTTATAACACTACCCATTAATTGTGAAATTTACTGACTAGTGTAAAGTCCTTTCTCCACCCTCCACCGCTGGGAGCTCTGAGTATAATAGCTTAATCCATTAGAGCTACTGGAAGGTTGGTTGTGTTATTAACTAAAGATAATTAAAGACTCTTGCTGTACTTACTGGAGTAAGGCTATTTGGATTTATCCAGTTAAATCATTTGAGCCCCATTAAAATAGTGATAATATAACATCTATTTATTATGCAACTTTGGGGACTTTTTGATATGAAAGAATTCACTTACTGCACAGTATGAAAGAGACTCAATATCTTTTGGAAGAGCAAAAATCCCGTCGAAGGATGGGATATATAGAGTTAGCACTTTGGGGTATTAATCAAAATGTTGGTGGTTCAAGGTTTGCTTTCCTTAGATTGCTAAGATCTTAAGATTGTTTATTTGAGGTAGAACATCATAAGTGGATTAAGTATTGGATGTAGAGTGAGAGTACTTAAGTAGTTTGAAACCCAGTTCTACCAATCACCTCTTCTATGACTTTGGACAATTCTCTTACCATTTTTGGATCTGTTTTCCCATCTGCAAAATAAGAGGCTTCATCTGGATTACTTTATGGTCCTGTCAAGCTCTAAATATAGAAATTCACACCACTTTTAGATTGAATAAAGGAGCAACTCTGGCAGCCAGTCTCTCTAGCTATGGCCATAGAATAAAGAAATATACAAAATGTCCCTAGATCATGGATATCCACTTTGAATTTCTCTAGTGGTAGTAACAGAGAAGGGAAAAAAGAGAAAGGGCATATTAATAATGACATGATTTTTAAGCTATATATGAACATTGACTTACTTGTTGGTGCTCCAAAAAAAAAAAGTGTGTTCCTTGCATTAATCAGTAAATGGACTTGTATAAACTAAAGGGCCTGCACTATCTTGACATCTTGCTATGAATTAAATCAGAACACAAAAGGAAGTTGAAGCTACCTGAAAACACAGCTCACAGATATTCCTTGCAGAAACAAAGAAATTAGCAGAGTTGGTTTTTCTCTACATCTAAAAACTAAAGGTAAGTACATTTCTGGGATACTTAGCCATTTACTATTACAGTGTTCATTATACACACTTGCAAAAAAGATTAAATTAGAAATAATTGACTCTTCAGTGCTATCTTATATTTTAGAGAATGAAGAAGTTACAAAATTCTGTAAAACTCAAAAATACACTTCAAATTAAGTCTACATTTTTAATAATTGCTGATTTCAATATAAATACATATTTAGTAGAAAGCAGTATAAAATATAATGAATAAAATGATAAGAAATGGGAGAGTTCAACAGCTTCTAGACATAGGCTCCCAAAGTGGGAGATACCATCTCCTGGCTGCCACTGAAATTATGAGTGTCTGAAGGGGTGTGGGGCTTGGGAGCCAGAAAGGTAGTAGCCTCAGGTGCAATTAAGGAACTTTGAGTAAAAATAAGCATTAACCTAACCTAACCCCAGGGAGTCCGCATTAATGTTTCCCCATCAGATTGCAAGCTTCCTGAGGGAAGGTGCAATATTTGTATTCTTAGCCATTTACACAGTGCTTGGCCAATAGTAAGCAATTAATAAATGTATTTGAGTGACCCACTTAAAATGACTGAAGAGTATAGAAAATACTAAACCCCACTCTCTTAACATTTTTAATATTAAAAAAAATGATTCTATAGAGGAAAATGTAACCTTAAAGTCTCTGCTTCAAAAAAATTTATCCCAAGAAAATGGGGGATATTATGGAAATGATACAAAATCCTTTGAAAGATATAACAGCAGGGAGAGTTGATTAACTCTAACCAAAGCCAACTAAACAATAAAGAAAAAAAAAGCATAAAATAAGAAGACATATGTTAGTTACTGGAGGATGTCAGATCAGTCTAAATGGAAGAGGGATATCCTGTATATAGGCCCTTTAAATGGTCCCCAGATTGAGGGGCATTATTCTGGTTGTATAAAACTCGAGAATATTGTAATAAAAAAAATCTCTTAAATAATCACTGAAAGAAGTCTGACATGATAACACACTTAAGTATAACCAATTGGAGGAAAAATAATTGTTGGATAGAGTAGGATCTATATTTGGATGAATAAATGATAGATTTAGTCCATTAGTGCCTATAGCTTGGTCAGAAACTTGCAGAAATGAAGAGGACAAAGGTGATCTTGACTGCCTTTGGGAAATTGGACATATCTTCTGATGACCTCAATCTTCTCTCTGAAATACATTCACAAAATTAATTTTATAACACTGTATGAGTATGAGTCACGAAATATCCTAGTTTCTGAAGAATTATGCTTGAGGTTAGGGTGTGTTGGAGTCATCTTGAACTGACTTATGAGAGTTAATTGTACAATTTTCATTCTGTGCATGGTTTACAAATCAGCAAACATTATAAATCAGGTCTTGATTTTGTTGGTTGTTTAGACTTAAGAATATAATGAAGTAAATGTAGATTAAACTTAAGAGTGTGCAGTGTGTACTTTTTTTTTTTTTT
>JAQQSV010009977.1:0-13373 GCA_028646515.1 Pseudochirops corinnae
GTCTCCCCCTCCTCTCCACTCTCCTCCCCTCTTCCCCACTCCCCTCCCCTGCTTTCCTTCCCCTCCCCTGTCTCCCCCCTCCTTTCCACTCCCCTCTCCTCTTCCCTCCTTCCCTTCCCACCTCTCCTCCCTGCTCTCTTTCTCTCCCCTTCTCTTTTTTTACCTTCATCTTTCTGCTTTCTCTTTTGCTTATCATTGTTCTCTTTTCTCTCTACTGTCCCCCCCATCTCTCTTCCTTTAGTTCCATATCGGTTCCCATCACCCCAGTTTTCACCCTTCCTTCTTCCTACTCTTCTCTTTTCCTTCTTATTTTCTCTCCTGAATGGTCTTTCCTAAGAAACTCTGCCTTCTTGTGTTGGTCTGTCACCCCCCTCTCTCTGTCCCATTTAATTTGGTAGATGAGAAGGCCTATTGGTGCCTCCCCCCACTCCCACCCCTCCCCAAGGAGCTAGGCAGTTAAAGTGCCAGGAGTAAAAACAGAGAAAACGGAGGAGGAGGAAGAGGAGAAGGGGACTGTGGGGGGGAGGGGTGGATGTGAGAGAGCCAGGCATTCTCTGATTCCATCCAAAAACTCTCTAAATGCTCCCAGGTGTTTTTCAGATGGAGCTGGATTCTTCATCTATTCATTTTCAAGGCCATTCTGCCCATGGGCCCAGAGGGAGGGACCGAGCTACGGAAGTGAGGTGGGACCAAGTAGGCACACTGGAGACCCTTGTCTTGTGGCCATCTGCTGCCAGGGAGGCCTTTTTACGAGGGAGACAAAGCAGGGAAAACCATGTGTGTGTGTGTGTGTGTGTGTGTGTGTGTGTGTGTGTGTGTGTGTGTGTGTGTGCGCGTGTGTGTGTATGTGTGTTTATGGGAGGCGTGTGTGTCTGTGTGTGTATGTGGGGAGTGGGAGTGTGTATATCTGTGTGGGTTGTGTGTGTGTGTTTGTACATGTCTCTGTGTATGTGTGGAATATGTGATGTGTCTAAGTATATATGTCAGGTGTGTGTATGTATATGGGTGAGTGTGTCTCTGTGTGTGTGTATGTGTGAGTGTGTGTGTGTGTGTGTGTGTGTGTGTGTGTGTGTGTGTGTGAGAGAGTGACTGTGGGGGGGGTGCAAAGAGAGGAGGGAGAAATTCCAAAGCATCCCAGTTCTAAGCTCTGACCCATCCCAAGGGGCAGGAGGAAGGATTGGAAGTAGTTTTCATTTTGGGAACTGTTACAGATGGGAGAGAATATCAGGCCTGGTCAGGACCTTTGATTAGAGAATGTGCAACCTCGAGATCCCTCAGAACAGAAACATTGGAGCCAGGAATGCTTTAGAACCTGGAGAATCAGTCAGCGAATCAATTAACAACCATGATGAAAACTTACTCTGTGACACTGAGCTCTAGGGATACAAAGAAAGTGAAACCAGTTGCCACACTCAGTGATCTTAGGAATGGATGAGACAATGCGCAAAAGATTGTACCTCCAAGAGTAAACTGAGTCACCGAGAGGTAATAATGGGGAGGTGCTCCTGGGGAAGAAGGTGCCTGGGTGAGAGGGAAGCTGGTGGGGAGTGCAGACCATGACAAGCCTCCTACTGAAGGTTTGGATAGAATTCTGAATGAAACCAAGGCTTCTGGGAGGTCAAAGTGAGGAGGAGCCGAAATACCAAAGATCATCCATGCAAAGGGGTGGAGGTGGGAAATGACTCACTGTATACGAACAACATTGAGGAGTCAGTATGGGGGCGGCGTGGGTGTGACAGACTTCAAATTGGGGAGAGAAGTGGAAGAAGACTGGGAAGGCAGGAAGGGACCAGGCTGTGAAAGGCTTTGAATTGGGTGGGAGCAGTTAGTAAATGTTTATAACTGGCATTCTGGAAGAAAAAAAAGTGCCCAATGAAACTTTTTTGAGTTTAATCTGCATTATTTATTAACACTTTCATCACTAATTTCTTAAGTCTAAACAATTAACAAAATAATAAATAAAAAGATTTGTAGCAATCACCCATTTCTGAGATCTAAATGCTCAAGGGGAGAGACAGGAAGCAGAGGCAGTAAGTCATGTGACTGGGGATTGAGGATGTGGACCAGGGAAATGACACTGGGAGTAGAGACAAGGGGATGTACACGAGAAATGTTGTGAAGGTGCAAGCAACTAGATTTGGAAAAGAACTGGAACTTAGAATGGGGAATGTCAGGACTGGCAGGGACCTTGGAACAGAGAATGTGAGAGCTAAGAGAGGGGCCTCAGAATAGGGGATGTCAAGGCTGGGAGGGGCCTTAGAACAGGGGATGTCAGGGCTGGAAGGGGCCTTATACATAGGATAATAGAATTGGGGAGGACTGTAGAATATGTAATGTAGGATTTTACAGATAAAAGAACCTTGAAACATAGAATATAGAATGTTAGACCTAGAAGGGTCTTTAGAATACAGAAGATCAGAGTTTTATGGAACTTAGGAATATCCAGAGGTAGAAATGGAAAGATCCTTCCATCTAGTTTGTTGGAATTTGAGGGACCAGTGAGTACAGAATATTATAGCTAACATGGTATGTTAGTTCTAGAAAGGTTCTTAGAACATCGGATGTCAAAATTGGGAGGGACTTTAGAAGATTAGAAGTAGAAGGACTCTTAGAGCCTGGAAGAGAAAGCACTGAAACAGGACAGGGCTTTAGGGCATAGGTCATAGAACATCTGAGTTAGAAGAGACAGTATAATCAAAGCATAAAATATTAGAACTGAAATGAATCTTAGAACATAGAACGTGAGGGCTGAACAGAAGCTGATGTGTCCAATGTAGGTGAATGTTTAATCCAGATTCCTCATTGTACAGAAGAGGCTCCCGAGGCTCCTGAGGGCCCGTGAGTTGTTTGAGGGCTTCCAGCTGGGTCTTTTGGGGCTGACTGGACCTAGGGCCTGAGGGGCTGGAGTCTCACTCTCATGGCCCTTCCTTTCTCTCCTCTCCCGCCCCCTTGGCAGGCACCTGAGTTTATTCGCATGCCTCTCAGAGGTGAATTGGCCAGCAGAATTCCTGGAAGGAAATTGCAGACCAGTGTGGCACTGGCCTTGGCATCCGAATCTGCTTCCATCTTTTATCGAGCATAAATAAATAAAGCAGACAAACCCCCACCCAGACCAGAAATAACTCCCCCTCCCTTCCACCCCAGACCAGAGCTTGCCGTTTTCCTTCTGGCCTAACTCTCCAGCTCTGTGCTGTCAATGGAAATTTATACTCTGGTTTAGAAGTAATTTTCAGTTTGGAAGAATTGTCCTCCTGCCATCAGCTATAAATAAGCCCCACACATCAATTTGCTCCACGCTCTTAGCAGTCAGAGTGGCCCGGCTGGTTCCTTACTTCTCCATTTCCCCACCTGCGCAGTTTCCGTTAGAGCAGCAGAGGGGGAGCAGTGAGGTTCCCCCCCCATCTGCCTGGTCCTCTCTCCTGGGCTGATAGAGAGCCAGATGACCCAGAGACCCGTCTGGCACATTGTAGGCAAGCCCAGGCCTGCAAGGACAGGAGGAGAAAAGGCTCGGGTTCCTTGCTTGGCACTGCCACCACCTGGCTCCTTGAGAGGCCTCTCTGAGCTTCACCTACAAGATGGGCAGAATGCATGGGAGTGCACTGTGCTGATGGAAGCCATGACTGGTGGTGCTGCATTGTTAGGGAGTTAGCATTATTTATTGGGAAAAGCTCTGGTCTGAGAGTCAGGAACCTGGGATGGCTTACTGAGAATAATTGCACTGGATAGATTGCAGGGCCTGGAGTCAGGAAGACCCATCTTTCTGAGTTCAAGTCCAGCCTGAGACACTTACTGGTTGTGTGACCCTGGGCAAGTCACTTTACTTTGCCTTAGTTTCCCCATCTATAAAATGAGCTGGAGAAGGAAATGGCAAACCCCTCCGGTGTCCCTGCCAAGAAAACCCCAAATGGGGTCAGACGTTACTGAAAATGAGCAACAACATTTACATAGAGTTTAAGGTTTGCGAAGCATTTCTGAGTCTGTGTTTGTTGGCCTTCATGTGTCCTCTGTGGCTTTTGCAAAACTCCCCCCAAATTCCCGTTTAATTTCTTATACTGACCCGCTATATTGAAACTGCAATGGGGAAAGTCTCTATGTAGAAGGGATAACTGTATAGGACCAAGAAACAGTCATCTAGGGAGTCATAGGCAAAAGCATAGAGAGAGCACAGTGAACTTCCATTACCACATCAGTGATGTGATGGAAGAGGAAGCAGAGGGGGAGAAGCAGTCTCCGGAATCCTTGCCAGTCGGTCTGTGACGTGAGGATGGATTATCTTGATAGGAGGCTGCAGGTGAAGTGGGAAGAGAGCCCGGCTCTGGAGTCGGAGCCCTGGCTGCTTCAAATGTGTGTCTTCAGACAACCCATCGTCCCTCTGTTGAGCTCAGATGCATTAGCTTTCAGATGAGGTCAGGCTAGGTGACCTATGGGGCTTCTTCCAGCTGGAGATCTATGGTCCCATAGACACTCAAGTCTCACTCAGGCATCTCCCCATGCTGTGAAGAAGACCCTGCCTACCCAAAGGTTCTGCCCAACCTGGATAAACTCTATCAGATCCCACCAGGCTAGAAAGGTTTTTAACATGGACTAGGCAATGGCTTAATGTCTGGCATCCTTCTGGAGACCAGTCTAGCTAAATGTAAGGAAAGGATCCCCATGGGAATGACCACCAGACAAGTCTTGGTGGTTGTTCTTGTTGGCCTCTGGGACTGAAGACATGAAGAGGATAGAGAATACTTTTGTGCTGATGAAACCAGAGTTTTTTTTTTTTAAGTCCTGGGCTAAGACTGTGTGATCAATTTTCTGTTTTTTCCCTAAAGTTAAGCATATATCAATCAGTGTCTATATTCCGTATTCCATACAAATATATTCTCTATAGATATTGAAATGCCTCCAACTGACCAGGTCATAGAATTCCCCCAGGACTCTTGCTAATCCAAGTTCGATGGACCCATTCCTTTCTCTATCATCCATGTTTCTCCTTGATTGAGTTTGGATGTAAAAAATGTGGAATGGACTGCCTATGAAGGGAATAGGCTCCCCATTTTGGGGGGCTTCAGGCAAAGGCTGAATGATCCGTAGTCAGACATGATGTAGAGTGAATCTTATTCAGGCACTGATGAGCCTAGATGGCCTTGGAGGTCCTTCTTAAGACCCAGGTGGATTGGTTTTTTTTTTTATTGTTTTTTTTTTTTTTTTTTTTGCAGGGCAGTTGGGGTTAAGTGACTTGCCCAAAGTCACACAGCTAGTAAGTGTGTCAAGTGTCTGAGGTCGGATTTGAACTCAGGTCCTCCTGACTCCAGGGCCAGTGCTCTATCCACTGTGCCACCTAGCCACCCCTTTTTTTTTTAATTGTTGTTCAGTCATTTCAGTCATGTCTGACTTCATGACCCCATTTGGGATTGTCTCGGCAGAGATACTGGAGTGCTTTGCCATTTTCTTCTCCAGCTCATTTTATAGATGAGGAAACTGAGGCCAACAGGGTTAAGTGACTTGACCAGAGTCACACGGCTAGGAAGTATCTCAGGCCAGATTTGAACTCAGGTCTTCCTAACTCCAGGCCTAGATTTCTATCCACTATACCACCTAGCTGCCCTCTGTAGATCTAGAGTATCCTAAGTCTAGACCTGAAAGTGAACTCAGAGGTGTTGTTGTCTTGCCCATTCATCTGAAAGATGAGGAACCTGAGGCCCCTGGACCTTGAAAGAGTTCCCCAAAGTCATAAAGACAGGATCATGGTGTCCTAGAAGGGACCGTGTGGCCCAATCCCCTCATTTTGCAGATGCCAAAACTGAGCCTTAAAGAATGTAAGAGTCCATCCCAAGTTGGCCCAGGTAGTTGGCATCAGGATTTGAACCCAGGTTCTCTGCCTCCCAAGCCAAAGTTCTTTCCACTTCCCTGCTGTACAGGGCCTGCGACCCTCTTTTCATGTCTGCTTCTGTCTTAGAAGAGTACACCTAGGGTGAGTCTGTCTAGAAAGAGGGGGAGGTAGAGAGGATTGTGGTGTCAGAGTGTAGCTCTCCTGTGAATCCTTCACTGCCCCCAGGACCAACAACACAAACAGAAGGGCCTCTGATTTCTTCAGCTGAGGCACAGATACCAGCCTAAAGCTGAAGAGCTGAGCTTGAAACTGAAAATTCAACACTTAGTGGCCTCCCCCAGCTTCCCCATGATGACCTTCCTTGGCTTAGTTAGGATGGTTTTCAGATACTAGGCAGAGAGGAGCTAGCTGGTGTTCTCAGGTTTGGCTCTGAAGGACCTACCATGGCTTTTGTTCTGGGAGCACAATGCCCTGGTACCTTGAAAACAGCACTGGGTTTGGGCTAGAGGACTTGACTTCAGAACCCATCTCAGCCACTTTCCTCCTGTGGGATATGTAATTAACCTCTCTGGGCCTCAATTTTCTATTTTTTAATTTTATTTGTTTTAGTTTACATCATTCATTTCCACGAGATTTTGAGTTACAAATTTTCTCCCCATCTTTCCCCTACCCCCCCCCCAAAACAGCCATCCCCTTGTATGACCCCTCCCCCAATCTAATCCCTCCTATGTCCTCCCCCATCACTCCTCTAACTTTCCGGTAGGGCAGGATGGATCTCCCTTCCACAGTGCCTATGAATCTTAAGTTCCAGTTGGATGCAGTTAATAATAATAGTATTAATAATTGTATATATATGTATATGTATATATATATATACACACACATACATATATTGGGCCTCAATTTTCTTATCTGTAAAATGGGGCTGGGATTGGATTTGATTGCTTCTAAACTCAATCCTCTGACCCTAAGAAGATGAGTAGATAGCCCAATATAATCATTCAATTCCAAAATGGAAGCATGTTACCCATTTATGCAATGGTCTGTGGAATATTTGTTATTAAAAAAAAGTAGGATCAAGACTTGGGCTAGAACCATTTCTACATGAACTCTATTGAATATAAGATGAAAATGAGAAAAAAACATGAAAACAGACATTTTGTATAGCCTTTTAAAGTTTCCAACAACACTGTGAGAAAGGTGCTCTGCTTATCATCCCCGTGCCCATGTTATACATGGGGAAACCGAGGCTCACAGTGTTCCACTGGGACCTCAAGCCTGTTCTCCTGATGTCAAGGCCAGGACTCCAGTCATTATACACTGCTTGCTTTTCCACTGCAGGCTTATCCTCCCATCACAGAGAGGCACTGATGGGGGTGAGAGTGGGGTGGGGAGACATAACTGTGCATGAAATCAGAGCCAAATAAATGCTTGTAGAATGAATTAGTGTAAGGAATAATACTAAAGAACATTCATTGGCTCTGAAGTCAGGTGACTCTGGAGGAGAGAGTGAGGCTGGTGACTCTGCACAGACCCTCCTCACTTAAATCCAACTCACTTTTAAGTCATAGCATCGCCTCCCTGAGTTCAGATCTGGCCTCAGACACTTAGTAGCTGTGTGACCCTGGGCAAGTCACTTAATGCTGTTGGCCTCAGTTTCCTCATCTGTAAAATGGGTCTGGAGAAGGAAATGGCAGACCACTCTAGTGTCTTTGCACAAAAAAAAAAAATTCCAAAAGAGGTCATGAAAAGTTAGACCCTACTCAACCACAACAGCAAGCTTCTTGAGGCCAGGGACTGCCCTTTAAAATTTTGCTTAGATTTCTATCCTTATCACAATGCTTAATAAAAGTGTATTGCCTTGACATAACTTCTGGAAAGATATGTCCCCCAAGACAGTCAGGCTGGATGGATTAATGCTCAGAACATTCTAAATTGATGAGATCCAAGATTCCTTGAGCCCAGTGTCTGACCCACAATAGCGATTGTTGTGCTGAACTGGCTCTGTTCAGACCTCCCAGAGTACTTTGTTTAAATGGCATTTGGGGAGCTGCCTCAGTCTCCTTCTATCAGCCAAGCTGGCCAACCCCTGGACCATTTGTAATCTTCCAAAGTTGCCTGGACCTCTGAGAGTCTCTGACTTTTGATAGAACCATCAACTTACAGGCAAGAGGGAACTGAGAGGCCATTGAGCTCATCTGTCCCACTTTACTGAGGAAGAACTCAAGACAAAGAGAAGTAAATTACTCGCCCAAGGTCACATAACTATTAAGTGGTGGAACTAAGATTTGAACCCATCAGTTCTACCTCCAAGTCTAGCATGCTTTCCATACCCGCACACTGTCTCCCCAAAGGAAGGGTGACTCATCCAGAACCACACAACTAGAGGCAGAACTTGAACCCAGGCTTTGTTCCCGTTCCATCAGCAAGACACTCCATTTCCCTCCTCCGGGTATTTTCTGGCTGTCCCATGCTTGGCAGGCTCTCCTTCCACTTGGCTTCCTTTAAGACCCAGCTAAAACCCTGCTTTCTCAATTCCAGCGCTTTCCCGTTGCTGGTGATTTCTGATTTCTCCTGTGTATATCTTGTTTTGTAGGTGTTTGTTTGCATGTTCCTCTCTTCATTAGATTGTAAGCTCCTTGAGGGCAAGGACTGTCCTTTGCCTCTTTTTTTTTTTATCTTTAACATTTAGCACAGTGCTGGCATATAGTAGGCACTTAATAAATGTTTATTGATCAAATGAATGAATGAGCTTCTGAACCCAGGCTTCCTTGATTTCAAGCATGGCATCCATCTACCCTGTAGTGACAACACAGTCACAGCACCAACAGTGACTGTGAATATATCAGCATAGTGCTCAATTGCAAAACATAACAGACTCTCCATATAGAAGACAGAAGCAAAACATTTATTCAAACATCAGAAAGCCAAATACCTACACTAGAAAGCCAAATCCATCATAACGACATAGAAATTAATACACTACAATGCAGCAAAGAGCCACACCATCCTTTAGGCTTCCCACAAACCAACACTCACAAGCCTAGCTGAGCTCTTGGGTGCCTCCTCTCCTCCCTCCATCTCTCACTGCTCTGACTCCCAGCTTCCTGTGGGTTCTGCTGTACCCTTCAGCAAACTCCTCCTACCACAGGCTCCATGTGATTACATTCAACCTATTAGGGAGCAGGGAAAATCTTAGAAACAGGGAAGGTTTTCAAATTCCCTTAGGCTTATTAAGGGGCAGGGAAGATCTTTAAATTCCCATTACCATTACACACCCACAATACCTAAGCTACCTCTCTTTCATCTTTGTACCTCTTTAATCCATAGAAATACCTAGACCGGTGGTTCTCAACCTTCCTAATGCCATGATCCTTTAATACAGTTCCTCATGTTGTGGTGACCCCCAACCATAAAATTATTTTCATTGCTACTTCATAACTGTAATTTTGCTACTGTTATGAATCTATCTGATATGCAGGATGTATTTTCATTGTTACAAACTGAACATAACCCACAGGTTGAGAACCGCTGACCTAGACGGAACCTTGTATACAGTAGGTGCTTAATAAGTGTTTCTGAAATAACCTTACCTCATATGCAAGGATTCTCCCTCCCCTGACAAAAGTTGCAGCATCCTCAAGCCTTCTCCCTCTTTTTGACGATTTTTGGTATTTTTCTGTAGGTTCCCCCATAGAGGATACATCTGACATGATGGAGGCCTTCTTCTGGCTGTTTTAATATTGGTTTGATGATTGGGGTAAACAGCACAAGGCCTGTTTATATGATGCCCCTTTTCCTCCTGAAATGACCTTTGCCTGCTTCCTCTTCTGGTCTGGGGGCCATCTCCAATTGCCCTGAAGCAAGATAACTCAGGAGGATAAGGTGAGGCTGGTGCCTTTGCACAGCCCTGCCTCACTTAAATCCAATTCACTTGCATGTCATGACATCACCTTCCTGATGTCATGGTCCTCTTTGAGAAAGAAGTATAAACCACAACAGCCTTCTGTTCCTATGTGATTGCACCCTCATTAGTCACGAATCATCACTGGCAAAAGGCTGTGTGATGCTCCCTGGGATCTGAAGTCTGATGTTCAAAGCTCAGCCCTGCCATTGTGACCTTGGGCAAAGTCCTCAGTCTTGCCCCGTTAGAACCGGACGTTCCTGTATATTCCCAGGACCTGCTTAGGAACACAGTAAGTGCTTAATAAATGCTTTTTGACTGACTGACAGTTTTCTCATCTGTAAAAAGAAGAGGCTGGGCTAGATGACCACTCCATTCCTGTCTGGCTCTAAATCATCTGACCTGAATATTGGCCCCAGCCCATCCGCGTCTGCCGCAGGTCTCTCCGCTGCCCCTTGGCTCATCTATGATGGTGATTTATCAGGGAGCATGGCTTCCCGTGACTCACCCTCTATTACTTTTTATGACAGATAGTATCTCTCATCTCAGTCTATGCCCTCTTAATATACTGTTATAGATGATCTGTGTGGGGGTCTCCCGGTCTCTTGCCCTCTGGCTCTCCAGGGGCATGCATGGCCCTGTCCAAACTTCTCTCTCCATTGGCCAGCACAGGTCTGTCCCTGAGCAGGAGAGCTTGGTCCTCCCTCCCAGCCAGGATGGGGGTGGGTGGTGATAGTGATGGGAATGAATGAATGGAAAACCACGTATTATGTGTAAAGAACCTGTTCTATGGGTACAAAATGTTAAAAAAAAACACATTGGGTATGGTAGCTTTACACTTATTCTTCAGTCATTTCAGTCATGTCTTCATGGAGTTTTCTTGACAAAGATACTGGAGGGGTTTGCCATTTCCTTTTCCAGCTCATTTTACAGATGAGGAAACTGAGGCAAACAGAGGTTCAATGACTTGCCCAGGGTCACCCAGCTAGAAAATGTCTGAGGTCAAATTTGAACTCAGGTCCTTCTAACTCTAGGTCCAACACTCTATTCATTGTGGCGCCACCTAGATGCCCTGGATCTGTTGAGTTTGCTTAAGTGTGTTTTCTTTCTTACAAAGGAGAATTTGATTTTGGAGGAGGTGGGATGGGGTGTGGGGACCATGTAAGTGGAGTATATCTCAAAATGCCTATGATGAAAAAGACAAAAATCCTGAATTAAATGAAGCTGTTTCCAGTTAACTGGATCTGAGCCCTCCCATCTTCCAATTGTCTTCTGTTTGTCTTAAGGGGAGTCCGTATTCAAAGGCTCACTCACTGTTTGTTTCTTCTCAGGGGAGAGAGTCACTCTCTGATCCAGGCACATCCCAAAAAGGGATGTTCTGACCTCACAACAGCACTAGTGTTGACTCACTGTAGCCAAGCCCAATCTTAAAGGCTAGAACCCCTCTCTCCCACTGCCTCTGGCCAGCCTGGTCTCCAAGGAATCTGTCATCCCTGGGATGGGACAAATAGAACCAACTCAAGGCATTAAGTGGGAGAGTGGAATAAATCGGGGTCCTCCTCTCAAGTTCTCCTTTCTTCCACTGTCTTCTGTCCACCATTATAGGACTTGATGATGACATTGTGACCAGAAGGATGGCTTCCAAAGGCTTAGAACTGAAGAACAGGGGATGTCAGAACTGGGAGGGACCTTAGAACAGTGGATGTCAGAGCTGTCAGTGTACCTTAGAGTGGAAAGCTAGGCTTTTGCCATACTTAAAAGAATGGACACTAGAAAGTTCAAAGGGGAGGGGTTCTCTGACTCTCCAAAATGAAGCACTGTATGTAGAAGGGACTTTAGAACACAGAACACACATCAGAGTTGTAAGGCCTTTATAAACTAAAGCACTGAATATGAGAGTTGCAAACAAACTTTAAAAACTATCAGATCTGGAAAAGACCTGAAAGTACCAAGTCTCTCATTTGACAGAAGAGAAAACTGAAGTTCAGAGAGGACCACCATTTCCTATGCTCTCAACACCTGCACCCCCCTCTGAGGAGGTGGCCATCGCGGCCCAGACATGCAGAGGGCCAAGGTTCCTCTTAATGGCTTTAACTTGGCAGTTGCAGTGGAGGGGATAGTTCAGAGGTCAGGCTCTCAACAGGAGTCCGCAGGAACAAGGGGAAGCAGTGGGAGCCCCCACCAGTGGAGGCATGCAGCTCCTGACAGAGATGAGCAGGAGGGAAAACAAATAGAGAGTAAAATGAACAAATTATCCTGATAATTGGTGGGAAAAAAATGCATCAAAGAAAAATGATATCCCGTAATACTGCTGGTTTCTAATGAATGTGCGCGTAATGAAATAAAGCAGTTTGGGCTGGGGTTGGCCCCGCGCTTCTCATCCCCAGATTAAAAATGGAACATCTGTGATGATTTAATTTACATGTTAATAACAAACAGGCCTCCAGAAACCAAGGAATAAATGTCTTTTATTGCCCGCGTATCTTTGGCATTGCAGCTTGAATGAAAACTCTGGTAATTAATTGTTTTAAGCGATTCTATTAAAAAGTGTCTGGAAGTGCTGTGTGCCGCATGTTTATGGGGGCCGGGGAAGGGGAAGAATACAGACAAGACTGAGGACCCTGCTCCCTGGCAGCCGGCTGGCTCCTCCATTCCCTTTGCCAACTCAGGGCCTTAAAGACGCAGCCTGGCAGCAGGTGCCCACAGACTTGGCATTTTTAATAGGCCTCCACGTCTCTCCTGTTGCCCCAGTTTAAATCCTAACCTTCTGAATGGCTACGTCATAGAGGGATCTCCTAGTAGGAAGGGACCCTCAGTCCGACTTCATTTAGCTTTTTTCTCCATCAGCCCCTGAAGGGGGTCTGGGTCCAGCCCCCATCCCTAACCATAAGAAAGAGGATCATAGGTCTAAAGCTGGAAAACACTACAGAGGTTATCAAGTCTAATCTTATTTTACAGATGGGGTAACTGAAGCATGAAGAGGGAATGACTTTATCAAGGTCCTAAGTAGATCACAGAATCATAGCTCTAAAGCTGGAAGGGACCTTAGAAGCCATTTTACAGATAGAGAAACTGAGGCCCAGAGAGGAAAAGTGACTTGCCCAAGGTCACTAAGGTAGTAAATAAAAGATACAGAGTTTTAACCCAGGTCTTTTAACCCCAAATCCTACACTCTTGCTCTCTCCTATCTCCCTTGGCAATTATAAGATCATTAGTTTAAAAATCTAGTGCTGAAAGGGACCCCAAAGGTTACTGAGTCCAATCCACTCATTTTACTGTCCTGAGATCATCAGAGTTTAGTTACCTGCCCAAGACCACAAAAGTAGTAAATACCAAAGTCAAGACTTGAACGCGGGGCCCCTGACTCCAAATCCAGTCCTCTGTCCTCTGTACCAGGCTTTGATCCCATCGACCCTGGAAGACTGGAAGGAGTTGAGGACTAGGGGCTGCCTCTGTGTCTTGCCAGGGCTGGGTTTTCTTTCTCTCTCTGGCCCGGGGTTTCCTCCTTTCTTTTTTTTTTTCTTTTTTTTTTCTTTTTTTCAAATTTTATTATAGTTTGCATCATTCATTTCCACAAGATTTTGAGTTCCATATTTTCTCCCCCTCTTTCCCCCACCCACCACCCCAAAACAGCCATCCCAGTGTGTCCCC
>JAQQSV010009978.1:0-13373 GCA_028646515.1 Pseudochirops corinnae
CTGTTCTAGAGAGATTATTTTTGTGTTTCTGATATTTTGAGCAATATTTCATATCATCCTTTACATCAGAGGTGTCAAACATATGGCTCAGTGACTGTGTGCAGTCCACAACACTCTTGAGTGTAGCCAGAAACAGATTAAAATGTCATTGGGACAAAATAAATAAAAATACAATTCAACAGAGATAACATTACATTTTAAAGCTGTCAGCCATTATATATGGATCCTTATGTACAGATTGGTGGCCATTTTTTCTATTTGAGTTTGACACCACTGCTCTGGTTACATGTAGAACCTAGCCAGTGATCTAAATTAAAGCTACATGGTTCAAAGTCTGTTGGTGGGAGTAGTTTAGGTATGTGTAAAATCAGCACCCTCTGGCGTCCAGGGATGATATTGCAGCCTTTTGGAAGTCTCTTCTACATATGTGTCAGAGAGACTCTGATGAGACCCCATGGCTGGTGGCTTGAGTAGAATGTGAAATGGTGGACAATACAGATGTTGAACTTCCTCCCCGGATAATTAAAATAGTAACACTGCCTCTCCAATTCAGCCAGACTGACCTAACTTACTGTTCCTCTTACACACTATGCTTTTGCATTAGCTGCCCACTCCTATGCCTTCAGATTACACTCCTTGCTCATCTCCACTACTTAAAATCTCTGGTTTCCTTCAAAGCTCAGTTCGAGCCACCTTCTACAGGCTAGTGCTCACCACCACCCAGCCCCAAATTGCCTTGTATTTACTTTGTATATATTTTGGTTGACTTCTGTGACTCTGCTGTCTCTTGGTTCTCTCGTCTGACCACTTCTCAGTTTCCTTTGCTGCATGCTAACCCCAACCCGAAATTCTCCTCTTCTAAGTGAGAACATTCTTCCAAGGCTCTGTCTTTGTGTCTTATCTTTTCTCCCATTATTTTCTCTCCTTGAGGTTCTCACTGTTTCCATGAAGTCACAGAATCACGGACTTTACAAGTTTACAACCTGAGGTGACCTCAGGCACAATCTAGTCTGACCCATATCCTAAAACAAAGTTTCACTACAACACACCTGGCAAGTAATCATTGAACCCGGCACGTAGTAAGCACTTAATTAATTCTCATTCATTTGACTTGACTTTCCTTGAAGACTTTCAGTGAAGTGAATGCTCATTATCTTCCAAAGTAGCGCATTCTACTTTGGGGTTAGCTTCCTACAGATCTATACATTTGAATAGACCTTTATTCAAGAAATGGACCAAATGTTAAACACCACAAAGCCAAACATCCCTGGGATGCTCCACTGAAGACCTTCCAAAGGGCCATGGACTCCTCTTTGCTCCAGCCATCCAGTCAGTTCTTTTTTTTTTTAAGTTTTAAATTTTATTTTAAACTGAAGTACAAAATAAGAAAAGAAGAAAAAAAATATTGTCATGTACACAGCAGACCATCAGAGAGGATTCAATATAGAGCAATAAATTTCCATGTCAAGAAAATGTATATAATAAATACTACACATTATTTTCAAAGCTATCCAGTTTTTCTTCGCTCACATGAAGGTTTTCTTTTGTTTTCTGCTATGTACTTTTTACTTTATTTCCCCTCTTTCCCCCACCGTAAAGAAGGCTATAACTAAGAATGTGTGTGTATATATATATATATATATATACACATATAATATGTATATATACACATACATGTATTATACATATACATAGATGTCTATAAACATACACATATATACACATATATAGTCATACACATATATGTAAGACCATACTGTGCTTATTTCTACTTGTTATCTCTTTCTCTGAAGGTACATAGCATCTTCCTTCATAGGTCCAAGTCTTTCCATGTTTTCCTCAATTGACCAACTCATCACCTCCTACACCACAGCACCCTGTTCTATCTGAGAGATTGTCTATGGAAGTTTTCCCCCCAATTTTCTGCATTCCTTCTATTCTTGGCTGTATAGATATTATACAAGAAAATTTTAATTTAAAGTATAAAAATTATCCATTTACACTTCAACAATGCTCTCACCTTATAATATGGTTTAAGGTCTGATACTACCGGGTCTGCTCCCTTTATATCTTTTTTCCCCTGATTTCTTTGAAGTCCCTGATCTTTTGTTCTTCTAAATGAATTTTATTATTTTTTAAAATCAATAAGATAATTTTTTAGTAATTTAATTGGGATGGCATTACACAAATAGATTAGTTAGATAAAATTGTCATTAAAAAATTATATTGGCTTTACCTACACATAAATAATAAATATTGTTTCAATTATTTAGATCTAACTTTACTTGTATAAAAATGTTTTATGTTTATTATCATATAATTTCCTTATCTGTTTTGGCAGGAATGCTCTCAAGTATTTTATACTGTCTAGTTATTTTAAGTGGCCTGAAACAATATTGAATAATATTGGTGATGCATAGTGTAGTTTGCCTCTTTTTCTCTTGTGATTAAATCTATTTTAGCTTTAACTTTGCCTGAGATCATGATCACTCTTCTTGTTTTTTTATATATTAAACTCTACTCCTGACTTTTATTTTATGTTTGTGTGTATCTCTTATTTTTATAGTATTTCCTGAAAGCAACATATTGTTGAATCCAAAATTTTAGTCCACTATACCTGAAAATCTTTCAATTCACTAAATGTCAATTTTTAAAAATTCACGATTATACTTAATTTTTCTCGGTTAAGTTACCCTTGATCATAACTCCAGCTTTTTTGATCTACAAAATATAGTCAGACTACCTAAAAATTACGATAGAAAAAAGATACGAGATTATAAGAAATTATCGAGGAAAATTGACCTGAAATTCTAGAACAAGAAGGCAAAGCAGAAATAGAAAAAATCCACCTATCACCAGCTAAAAGAGATCTCAGAAGGAAAATTTACAGTTATATTTTAGTCAAGTTTCAAAGCTCCCAGGTTAAGGAAAAAATATTGCAAGCAACAAGAAAAAAAAAACAATTTAAATATCATGGAGCTACAGCAAGGATTACAGAAGACCTAGCAGCTACTACACTGAAGGTCCTGGAATACTATATTTCATAGAGCAAAGGTAAGCATGATCCTGAATGGAAAAAAAGAATGGACATTTAACCAAGTAAAAAACTTTTAGGTGTTTATGACAAAACCAGCAGAACTTAAGGGAAAATTCAACATATAAGATCCAGGAGAAATATAAGGTAAACATTGAAGACAAATTATAATGGATTCAATAGGTCGAATTGTTTACTTCATATATGTGAAAATATTAGCAATACTCTTATGACTGTCATCATTATTTGGGTAGCTTGAAAGAAAGGCCTGGGCTCTGTATGATGGGATGATTCTTTGTCTGACTCTTTGTGACCCCATTTGGGGCTTTCTTGGCAGAGATACTAGAGTGGTTTGCCATTTCCTTCTCCAGCTGATTTTACAGATGAGGAAACTGAGGCAAACAGGGTGCCCAAGGTCACAAGTGTCTGAGGCCAGATTTGACCTCAATTCTTCCTGACTCCAGGCTCAGCACTCTATCCACTGAGCCATCTAACATTACATAATCATTCTCTAATTGATGGCCATCTATTTTGTTTCTAGGTCTTTACTACAAAAAGTAGCAAATAAATATTTTGGTGTATATGGAATTTTTCTGTCATTGCCCACTTTGTCCCTCAATTGGTCTTCTGAATCACCTTTTAGACTTCATTTGGAATTGCTTCCCAAAATGGTTGGACCAGTGGTGTGCATGGTTTCATTCCACCAAGGTGTGTTAGTCTCCCTGTCTTTCCATAGCTTCTCCAACATTGGCTATTACCATCTTTTATTATCTTTGTCAGTTTGCAGGGTGGCTTATGTACATTTCTCTCGGTGTTACTGATTTGAAGCAATCTTTCATATGGTTGATAGCTTACAATTCTTCTTTTGAGAACATTTTGTTCATTTCCTTTGATCACTTAACCATTGGGAAATGACTCTTGGAGCAATGATGTTTCAGTAGACTATATCTCTCTCCCTTTGCTCTTTGAGAAATATCCTCCTATTGTCTCCCATAGCCCTCTGGGAAAGATCTCCCTGGGCCAATAATAGTTCTTCAGTGACTATGTATGTACCCTTGAGCTGATCCTAACCTCATGACTTTGTGCTACTTTCTAGAGTCAAGTGGGTGTATTGAGATCTAGGGTTACCACACCAACAACTACCAGCTTCCAGGTGCCTGAAGTTCTGTGGGCTGGTCCAGGCTGAGTTTAATCTAAGTGAGTCCAGTGAAATGTGAGACATGTCCATGTCCTGCTTATTGCTATGAGCTATTCATTTTTGTCTGTTTGCATTTGGGTCAAAATAATCAAATTCCTTCCCATGCCTCCTGGTTTTGTTTTTCTTCTCTTTTCTTTTTCTTTTTTTTTCTTTTTTTTTTTGGTAAGGATAACGTTATTATGTTTTTTTCTCCTTGTTTAAGGAAAGGCCTGGACAACATTGTGGGTTTTTTTTTTTCCATTCCCCTGCGTGAAGAACTCCGTTAAGAGGATTTGTTCTGTTTATTTAAGTCTGGCAAGGAAACACTTCGAAGGGCCAGGAACCATAGCCATGGGTGAGAGCACCTCCCTGTACTCACTAACTAGCTCCATCAGCTAATTATAGGAGTTAGAGATGGAAAGAAACATGATTTGTTTGGAGTAGATGATCTAGTCCAACCATCTCCTTTTACAGATGAGAAATGTCTTACCCAAGGAAAGACCCATTGATTACATGACAGAAGCAAAGTTCAAATCCAAGTCTCTAGGACCCAAACTGAGCATCCTTTCCATTATACCAGGCACGCATACCCTTTGAAGGGCTATATTCCAATATACCAGTCTATTTCCATTATACCTCTCAGTAGGACTATAGGATTTGGATCTGGAAGCCAACATACACTAGCAATCATTTAGTCTGTCTTATATATTTTTGTATTTGTATGCCTAGCAATCTCATCAACTAAGCAAGGCCTTAGAATCCTTGTCTCCCCTTCATTTTCTCCTTTCAGTGAGACAGAGGGAAACAGTGTAGTGTACTAGAAAGATCTGTGGTCCAGGCGTCCCAGTGACCTGTGCTTAAGGGCCCAGTTCTGTCACATACTTGTCACCCTGGACAAGTCATTTCCCTGGGCTTCAGTTTCCACTTAAAGCATTAAGGTTGGGTAAGGTGATCTTTAAGGCCTCTTACAGTCCTGCTGGTATAGATAGACCTTGTAAATTTATCCCTCATATTCCAAGTAATGTGGGCTGGTGGACTGAGGGAGGCAGGGCTGTATTGTGGAAAGGGGAAAATGAGGGATCTGGAGTTTGAGGACCTGGGTTCAAATCCTGCCATTTACTACCTGTGTGATCATGGGCAAGTCACGTCCTCTCTCTGAGCCTCAGTTTTCTCAACTGTACAATGAGGGGGTTGGACTAAAGGACAAGGTCCCTTCCATCTCTGATTCCATGGTCCTAGTATTCTGAGATGCTATGGCGGGAGTGTCTCCATTGCCCTCTGGCGTTCATTCCCAGTACAGCAAGCATGCAACTGGCCCAAAATGATAACATTTCAGAGTCAGAAGAGCTCTTGGAAGCTGGCTAGTCTAAGCTACCTACACAGGAATCCTGCCTATCACTTCCCTGGTAAAGAGCAGGGTCCTCATTGGCTGAGGTTTCTCTCCCTCCATCTGCCCTTCATATTTTCCCCTTCCCAACATTGGCTAGTGGGGTCCCAAAGAGAATGTTGTTTGAATGACCCAAACTGGACAGAAACATCTCCAGGGCACTGAGACTGATGAAGGGAACCTGGATTCTGGAGAAAACCTTGACTCCATCCCACATCGGTCTTAGAACATGCCCAGGGTTCAAACCAGGGGTGTGGAACCTGCGGCCTCCAGGCCACATGTGGCCCTCTAGGTCCTCAAGTGCAACCCTTTGACTGAATCCCAACTTCACAGAACAAATCCCCTCTAGGTCCTCAAGGGTGACCCTTGGACTGAATCCAAACTTCACAGAACAAAGTCCCTGTAGGTCCTCAAGGGCAGCCCTTTGCCTGAATGAATCAAAATTTCACAGAACAAATCCTCTTCATAAAAGCATAATAACTCCAAGCAGTCTGAACCACAGCACTATGCATTTGTAGAAATTCCAAAGCACGGGCTGTCAAAGGTTTCACATTCACATCTGTTCAAGACGACTGAAAGTGAGTCACCTCAGAACACAGAACGAGAGAAGGAGCATTCCATGTAGTTCCATAAACACTCCCTCATTTCTTAACAAGACATTCTCCCTCCCCCCCGGGGGGCTTTGAGATCATCGTGTTCAGTTCCCTCATTTTACGCATATGAGAACTGAGGTCCCTTGTGAGTGGAGAGACTGAGGGGCGCACAATCAGGAAACCTGAGTTCTGAGTTCATCCTTCCCTCGTTCCCTTAAAGAGGTAAAGGAATTGGAACAGAGCAGCACATATCCTACAAGATTCATTTGATGCTTTTGTTGGTGAGTTGTTGGCTTCTAAAATTCCTTTTTACAAGGAATGACCCACCGGGTAAGAAAGATATATTTTAAATGAAGTGATACAGAAACGAAAGACACTAAGAATCTTTTTAGGGGTAGCTAGGTGGCTCAGTGAATAGAGCACCAGCCCTGGATTCAGGAGGACCTCAGATATTTGACACTTACTAGCTGTGTGACCTTGGGCAAGTCACTTAACCCCAATTGACTTGCCTTCCTCCCTCCAAAAAAAGAATCTTTTTAGAAAAGAAAGAAAATAGAAGTAGAAATAAAATAAATATGATGAATTAATCAATACATTTACAAAAGAAACCTGAGTTCATATCCCTCTTCCAGCATTCAGAGCCCCTATGAGATAGAATCATCCTTGCACCTCCTGCTCCACTGGATCATGGTTGTAAGGAAAGCACTTTGGCAGTCTTAGGAAAAGCTAGCGAAATGGGAATTCTCATTTCTTCTAGATGGGTTCAGATAAACTCGCTACTGGGTTAAGTTATTATTTTTTTTCTTTTCTGTTTTATATGCTGTCCAATACAGACTATTGCACGGCAGGATAACATAACTGATTTTTGCAGCCGAGTAAATGTCAACACCTCCTTGGTAGGTTCACTGAAAGCATCCTTGGGACCGCTCTAGTGGGCAGAAGTGCGACAAATGACGGCATGAACTTCATCCTGTTTTCACAGGATTTTAATGCCCTCTGCTAGGTCTCTACCATTGAATGTAGTTTGGAGACCATAAGTATTTGCCATGGCAACGTCTATTGAAAATTATGTTCTTCAGTTTTTATGAATCGGTGTTGTGTCAAGGCAGGAGTGTCCTGGTAAAACGCAGTAACAAGCTCGGAAATTTCATCTGCGTTAGGGATATATTCTCCATCACTTCCTTAAGTCTTGACAGTCAACAAAACAATCAATCTTGTCCTAATTTGTAGCATTTGCTGATTTCCCAGGTGTGAACGCTCACACTGAAAATCCAGGCCAGTAGGAGCTGGTCTCGGTTATCCCTCCCCATCCCCCTCAACGGTTCTGTCTGTGATAAAGATCTCCATCCAATATTGTTTATTGGTTGAGTTCTCTGGGATATTTGGGGATCTACAGTTGTAGTAGAGGGATTTGTTAGCCGTCAGTCCAAAAAAGATAGTATGCATATGTATGCCACCAAGTTGTATCTTGCAAAGTATTCGGTAGGTGCTTAATTTTTACAACCTGCAGTCGTACACTGCACTTTTTTTTTTTTTTTTTACCATTTCTTTACATGGTCTATATCAAAAATGTCAAACATAAAGCCCACAATACTCTTGAGGACTGCCTGAACCAGACTGAAATGTAATTGGGAAATATTTAACAAAAGAAAAATACAGTAGAACAGATAATATGCTAATTTGTGGGTTTTGAAGTCAATATGCTCCCTACAGGGATCCTGATGTACGTTTCTATTTGCATTTGACTCTTCTACAGAGATTACAGGAGTGGGATCCTACAGAATATACCTTCTATAACTTCCGGTAGCAACGACCTGGATCATCAGGCATTTATTCAATACCTACTATGTGCCAGGCATTGTGCTAAACACTTTACACATATTATCTTCTTTAATCCTCACAACAACCTTGTGAGGCAGGTGCTGTTGTTATTCCCATCTAACAGATGAGGAAACTGAGGCAGACTGACGTGATGGACGTGACTTGCTCAGGGTTACACATCTCGTAAGTGTCCAATATTTGAACTCAGGTCTTCCCCATTTTGCCCCCGTTAAGTTCATGTGGATGAACTTTGGAATCTCTCCTTGGATCTGAGACATTCCATAGGCTCCATTCAGAGGTAGGTAAAGTCACTTGAAGTTACATTCGACAAATCTCATGATGTGTAACTGTAACTGGTCTTTGCCATTGCTCAGTGAAGTGACGTCTTGTTCTAAACATATTTTTAGACCTTTTTCTTATGTGCCCTTTGTCATATGCTCTGAAAATATTTATCAATCTTCTTCCTTTTCTGAGAGGACTAGAAAATGGTATTAAACCCCAATGTGTTTCTATAACTACCCAAAGGTGATGGGAGCTTAATATTGGATAATTTTTTGGTTAGGAGATTTTCCCACTATATGATGGTCCCCTTTACTACTTCAAACGTGTACATTAGAACAACAATTGCATATGTGTTCTTTGCTTTATGTGATACTTTCCCTGTTCATCTTTGATGCCAGCAAGTATTTTTCCACGCTTCTTGATTTGATATCCTTCTGTTCAATGTGTCTTGCCTGGAAGAAAGCATCGCCTTCACTCACTGGTACCCTTTGATCTCCATTTTCAAGCTTGAAACTTTCAGTACATATCTTTCTTTGCCACTTACAGCATCCGAAAAACATTTTGATATGGTGAGCAAGATTCCATGAAATAAAGGAACTCCATGGTGAAGTGCTACGCTAAGAGTTGAACCACAAATTCTGCTTCAGATACTTGATGTGTGACCTTGGGCAGATCACTTAACCTCTCAGCCTCAGTTTCCTCGTCTATAAAACAGGGATAATAATAATAATAATAATAATAGCACAGGGTTGTTGTCAGGATCAAATGAGTTGACATGTGAAGCATTTTGCAAATTTCAAAGCATTTTATAAATGCTAGCTAGTATCATTATTAATTTTTTCCAAACATATACCCACAAGTGAGATCCTTGGGAGGAGTTTCATAATAATCCATTATCCTCCTTACTAAGACTTCACAAATGAATTCACACTTAGTCACCATTATCTCTCTGCTTGGCGAAAAAGCGGGATAATTACTAGTGGAGCTGGTTTATAGGTTCTTTTCATTTCTTCTTGATAGTAAACTATTTACATGGAGTAAGCTTCTTTGGAAATACTTCTAACCTGTATCAAAGTTCATTCCTCCATCTATTTCCCAGTTTTGACTGTTAACATTGTGTTTAAATAGGTCATGGTGAAGTTGTTCTAATCATGCCCCCCCCCATTTCTATTATTTCTTTAGGTTTTATATCCACTCTGATCTTTACTCTAAATAGTCAATGGTCTGCCTATATATAGCGGCTCCAGGAACGACTACAACATCAGTAACAAGTGGTTTCCCTGTCACACCCTGATATATGGGTGTGAGACTCCTGTGTAGTCTGTAATCCCTCAGCTTCTTCCATTTCTTACTCCTGAACCACATTTTCCAACATCTTTTTTTTAAATTTTTTTTCTTTTTGCCATCTTCCCCATGCCTACTTTTGCATCGAAGTCACTGGATATCGAAGTGCATGTTGATTTAATTTGGAGGGTTTTATTAAGTTCTTCATAGAATTTCTCTACCTCCTCGTCCTCTGAAACAGATGTTGATGCATAATCTGCAATTATCTTCACAGTGAAATTTTTGCAAATGCTTCTCATGAGCAGTGCAATATGAGATGACCCATGAAATGATGTTTCTTGTTGCCTGTAGACACATGACAAAGCCAACTCCGCCAACTTCCTCTCCAAGGAGAACCTGTCAGCCATCCTCTAATTTAACTGCAACTTCCTTTTGCCTTCTGGTTTCATTTATATCTAGAATGTCAAGATTAATATGATTTAGCCCTTCCCCTAGGGCATCCACTTACTGGCCCATGGACAAGCATCTCACATTTAGAGTACCAACAGCTAAGTTTCTAGATAGATTCTTGGCACCTTAGCTCTCCTTTTCCACCCTCACTGCAGAGGGAGGAGGGAGTTCACACAGGACCCAGGCCTCTATTGTTCTTCAGACCATGGGCTGCTTTGGCCAAAGAATTCATCAGATAGTGGACAGCCCGCTGATGAGGAGCACCTTGGTGTGTAGCTAGACTGGTCCTTGGAAAGCAAATACAGCCTGTTGTTGGTTCCCTGAAAAGGATCCTTTCCATGCCTTTCCAGCATGGTAGAGACTTTCAGAGCTGGTGTTCAGCTGGTATATCTGAGGATCATCTCAGTACCACAGCAAGATATCACGGCAGGACCTTCTGGAGACAGAATTGATGATGGCATAGATAAGAGTGAAAGACTCCCTGTCCTCAAGAAGCTTACATTCTGATATATAGCATTGACATGTGGCATGTTAAAGCATACGTCTGTCTGCAATATATGTATAATAATGTAATTCGTGTATTCACATGTAGTATGAATACATACAAGATGGATACCAAGATGCCTGGAAGACAGTCCAAAGTCCGATAACCCACAGGCATCTAGACCTTCCCAGTCTTCCTCCATGCCACCACTTTGGGCAACTCAGGGAAGATGCCACTGACTACCAACTCTTTCAAGTGGGACCCACAGCAGAGAGGACAATTTTCTGAGATTCTTCTTGAAAAAGTCAAAAGTTACTGCAGCCTATTGCTCCTCCAAACACAAATTGTCTCTCACTCAGGCGGTGAGGACCTTGAAGTATTCCTGTTGAGTTTCTTCCTCAGATTAATTATCCTTCCACTCTCCAGGCATTGGAGTCACCAAAGTTGGATTCCTTGGATTCGTTTCTCTAATAAACCCTCCAACCTCAACTTCTTGGGATCCACCCCTGAGTTGGTGGGTTCAGGGCTCCTTAAATGCTTCCTACCACTCCTATCCTCTTTCTTTCCTGCAAGCTCTATCACAGAAGATATGGATTGTTGGGGTGGCCAAGTATTGAGTTGCAGCTCACAGCTGGCAAGCAGTCCTCTGAACAGGCTGGAATTGGCCCCACTCAATGCTGATACTCCAGAGATGTTTGGTAGTCCTAGACAGCCCGGGGCCAGAGTCTCTCTTTTCTTGCTGACATCCATGCTTTCCCTGGGGAGCACCAAGCCTATGTTGCTATAACCCAAATATGGGTTATAGCTCAACCCATAGAGGCTAGCCTTTATATAGGCTGAAGAAGTATGCACTGTAAGTGTCTTTTATGAAATGCCCAGAATACAACTGTCACATGGAATCAATTGAAAGCACAATACATCATACATCTTGCATGGTTGCATAGATGGATGGATGGATGGATGGATGGATGGATGGATGGATGGATAGATGAAAAAATATAGTAGCTAGAATGCTGGACTTGGAGTCAGGAAGACCTCGGTTCAAATTCCACCTCTAACATTTAATAGCTATGTAACCCTGGATTACTCCCTTCTCCTTTCTGACCCTCAGTTTCTTCATCTGCAAAATGATGAGGTGGATCTAAAAGGCTTTAAGGCTTTAAAAGCCTTCTAAAGGCTTCCTTTCACCTTTAAGTCTATGACTCTATGCCAAGCACTGTGCTGAACACTAAGGAGATACAAGCTGGGTTCTCATATGGGGAGACAACATATATTGGGGAGGTGGCCATTGAGGGGCATTCCTTACCATGAATCCAGGTATAAAAGAACCATTACAAACTTGTGGGGCACAGATTCAGTTCTTTGGAATCTAGGAAACTCTCTTTACTGCTGCTGGTCCAGTGGGGTGTCAGCCCAATTCTACATTCTTCTCTTGAGTATATCCAGCATGTGTATATCCATCCAGCCCACAGATGGATCAAAGCACAGCTCAGCCTCCTTTATTCCTCTCTGTTTTTGCTATTCCAGCACCCAGCACACTGTCTGGAGCACTGGAAATGCTGAATAAATGCTTATTGACTATTTCTTAGGACTGCTCTGTCTGATGAAAAGAATGACTAGGAACTAGGATCTTGTGAGTACCAGGCTATCTCTGTAAAGGTCTCCTCTGCCTGGGCCCTTGTGACCCACCCTTGAGGTGACCACCAGGAGCCCTGAGGGGCTACTTCGCCTCAGCATCCCCATCTTGTCCATTTACTCTTCTTCAACCTTCTGGATTGACTATATAATTTCCGAATAGCTGGGGACCAGATTCCCCCTCTTACTCCATTCCAGGGACACTAAGAGCATGATACCATCTTGGTGTTGGTATTGGTAGTGGTGGTCCTTCATTTTCGAAGAAGGTCAATGACATCATGGGTGATGTTCTGACATGTGTGAACTAAATTTAAGTGAGGCAGAGTTGCAGAAAATCTTCAGCCTCACTCTCTTCCTGAGTCATTGAAGTCGAGTGGCAAGACAAAAGTCAAGACAACCAGCGATGGCCCAGAGTGCCCAGGATTCACCCAACCCTCATCTATGGCTCCAAGAAACTGTAGCATGTGCAGCGACCACACCCCAGTAAATCTTCTCGGCAGCTGGGCTAAACCAGGCTGAGGGTAACCAACAGGCCTTAAACCCATTGGTGAGTTAGGGGGCTGGCTACCCCAGGTATGTGAAGACTTCCCAGGGTGGAGTGCGTGGATGAGAACAATTTGTTCAAATGGCCATGAAGGCAGATGAAGCTGGTGCTGTAGAGTGTTTAGAGGTTGATCATACATCAGAGGTGATATTATATCTTCCTGACCACTCCAAAATAGCTTCTCTAGCCTTCACTTGCAGAGACCTCCTTCTTTCTCTTTTGCTGAGAGGTAGAGTCTTTGCCAGTAAGTGCTGCCCCCAGCTGGGAATGGCTTCCCAGAACTATTGTTAAATTTTCAGTGTGAACATTTACACCTCAGAAATCTGCAAATCAGGGATCAATTTACTGTTTGGGGATTGTCTAGATTTAATAAAGTGACAGAGAAAGTGTTAGTAATAGGATTAAACTCGAAATGTGTCTTTCTTTTTCTAGGAGAGCCGGTAGCCAAACATTTACAAGCACCACTGGTATTTACTAAAATCCAGGTAAACTCTATCTACAGCATTCTCCTGATCTATCAGTCTATTAACTCCAGCAGAAAAGTCTGCCATAATCTATACTTGTGTAACAGCAAGCACCCTAGCATGCCTAGGGCGGCTACTAGCACAGGTTCTTAGATCTGCTTTTCTAAAGGAAAGCAACTCAAAATGGGTTAACAATCTCACTTTAATCAAACATATCA
>JAQQSV010009979.1:0-13373 GCA_028646515.1 Pseudochirops corinnae
CCAGAAACTGGAGTCTTTGGGCTTATCAAACAGTATATTACTATAATCATTGACTACTGAGTCTTTTGTACCCAATCTATTCCATTGATCTACTACTCTATTCCTTAGCCAGTACCAAGTGGTTTTGATGACTGCTGCTTTATAATACAGATTAAAATCTGGTACGGCTAGGCCACCTTCCCTAGCATTTCTTTTCATTAATTGCCTGGATATTCTGGACTTTTTGTTCTTTCAAATGAATTTTGTGACTATTTTTTCTAGTTCTATAAAGTAATTTTTGGGTAGATTCATTGGTATGGCACTAAATATGTAATTTAATTTAAGTAAAATTGTCATTTTTATTATATTAGCTCGACCCAGCCACAAGTAATTGGTGTTTTTCCAATTAGTTAGATCTGATTTTATTTGTGTGAAAAGTATTTTGTAGTTGTGTTCATAAAGGTCCTGGGTTTGTTTTGGCAGGTAGATTCCCAAATATTTTATAATGTTTACAGTAACTTTAAATGGGGTTTCTCTTACTATCTCTTGCTGTTGTTCCTCCATCTTTTATACCTTTTTTATTATCATCCAGTAACCCTCTTTCTTTTTAACCTGCATACACTCACATCTGGAGCAAGCCTTCCTCATGCAGCTCTATTTCTTTATAATAGCATTTCTATAGCTATCCCACACATCCACTCTGATGGAGAGGCAGCGTGGGACAGAGAAACAAGCACTGATTGGGTCTGGAGTCAGGGAGACCCTGGTTTAAATCCCACTTCTAACACTTACTAGCTATGTGACCTTGGTCAAGAATACCTGTTGTACCTTCTAGCGTGATTGTAAGACTTAAGTTAATGGATATAAAACACTTTGAAATACTACATAAATATGAGTGATCATTGTGACCCCTTGTTCTCCCTGACCTCTCCCTCTCCTTTTCAAATTGCAACTGGTAGGTCAGCTTCAAGCTTTTTAGCTGTAGCTGATTCCTAAAGCCTCTGTGGAGAAAGAGCAGAGTCAGTATGAAGTAAACAACCACACATAAAGTTGGGTTGTTGTTACCTTTCCATATGGAACACCCAAAGGAACCTAGTTAACCATCCTTAGCTAAGAGGCCTGGGTAACATGATTCGAGCATTCATTTCCAGAGAGAATATTCTTTTGCCAAGAATCCAAAGAATTCCCAAAGTTTTGCCCTTTGGTTATGTTTCATAGCACATCAGCAGGCGTGTAATGTTGAGGGAATCTGAGATAGAAGCAACCATAAATATAATCAAGGAGTATTTCATGCCTAGTTCATGTCCATGAACTTATTTTTAAAGTATATTTTGATAACATTTTCAATAGAATTCATTTCTTTTGAAATATGCTTTTTTAATTATATATTTAAAAACATTCTGAGAAAGGGTTCATCCATTGGCTTTACCATGCCACCAAAGGAAGTCCGTGCCACAAAGGTTAAGAACACTTGCTTCTACTTCAGATTCTTCATTTTTCATTTAGAAAATGAAGAATTAGAGAGGTCTCACAGAACCAGGACTAGAACCCAGATCTTCTGATTGCAAACCTGAATGTTTTCTGTTATGCTATGTTGCCCATACAGTGCCTGGAGTAAAGTAAGTCTTTAATAAATGTTCCTTGATTGATTGAATGCTTATTGGTTGTTGACCTGAAACAAGAAAAGGTCTTCAGACATGGGTGCCAGTATACATGCTAAATTTGGACCCAAGAGGGAGAGGAAAGTCATGAAAGCATAAAGCTAGGATATTCCCCAAACTTGCATATCCCAACTAGCTGCCCTTACCTAAGGTCAATAGGGATAGATTCTGTTCACTGTCAAAATCTAAGCATATTTAGTGCTTTGCCTGTGAAAACTGAGTCTGATCTACAACTGGATCTCATTGACTATTCTACTGAATATAGTAAAGCTTTATTTCTCTATTTTGGAATTTATGAAACCCAAAGAAAAAAAATTTTTTTTAAAGAAAACATCCATCATGTAGCAATTTTACTCTGGATTGTATGCTGATTCACTTATCCAACTCAGAAGCAACTACTGTTTTCCTCCACACAGAGCATTTGTGAAAGAAACATGGGCTCCTCCTCCACCAAAGCAGGCCAAACTTGGCCATGGTGGATGAACTTTTCTAATTTATGAAAGGCTCAATAACAGAAGCTAATTTCTTTGTGGAGTTCTATCCAGCAACTCTTAGTGTTGGGAAGACAAGAGTCCTTTGCATTGATTTAGGGTGGCTAAATTCAGCTTGAGACTTACCAGACCCAGGAGTGTTCACATTTTCTTAGCTTAACCATAAATCATCTTTCATTTAGCAGATTTAGAGACAGGCTGAAGAGCTAAATCTTTTCGTTTTCCTTCCTAACTGGCAGAAGCCACTGGAGGAGCCTCATTAGGGTTTCTCTGAAAGGATTAGAACAAATAGTTTGCTAATGTTTAAGGAGAGCAGAACACCAGGACAAGGAAAACAGCTTTTGCCATCTAATGGTTCATTCAGGTGTGATTAAAGGACCCTTGGAAGAAGTTTTAAAGAAGTCCAGCAAAGAGCTCAAAATTTTGAAAGATGAAATTGGAAAATATTTAATGAAATAAAAAAAATTTTAAAAAGGACTACAGCAAGATGAATCTAAAACTACTTACTGTAATGTACAGAAAATCAAAAGCAACATGGTGGGGCGGCTAGGTGGTGCAGTGAGTAGAACACTAGCCCTGGAGTCAAGAGGACCTGAGTTCAAATGTGACCTCAGACACTTTGACACACTTACTAGCTGTGTGACTTTGGGCAAGTCACTTAACCCCAACTGCCCTCTAAAAAGCAAAAAAAAGCAGCATGGCAGGCTTGCAATGCTCTGATTTATTCTGCTGTGAGAAAGTTGGGCAAAAACTAACATGGTTTCCCAGCTCTCCCAGCTAAGCTTTTAGTTAAGTAAAAGGCAATTGCCATCTCGAAGGCTGCGCTGTGTATTGACTTTAACATTCTCTGCAGGGCTTTAATTGTGTTTCAAAAAGGATTAAGGTACAAGAATTCTTTCACTCAACAGCCAAGATAGCCCTGACTTTAGGCCTGATCTCCAGCCAGATCTAGAAACCAGAAGTTTGCTCTCTGGGTGATGAGAACACCTGAATATTTCTAGGATATCTCACGGATTTGAGTATCCTCGCTATTAAGTGGAAATTCCTTTCTGCTGAAATTTTGTCTGGTTCAAAAAAGTAAGTTTTCTTTGTTTCTCCCTTTAACCCAGTTACTTGGATACCTTTTGTTACAGCCATTGACATTGGCTTTCTAATCCTTAGTGCCTAGATCTCAGAAAGTGTTTTCTTCCCTAGTTTTACTTTCATACCAGTATCTCTGTAGATGTCTAACTTATCCACACACTTCCCCGAAAAGTGGTTTTAGCCAATAAGTTTTGGGGCAAGAATGATCTGGACCTGTTATTGCATCAGTGTGGGGAACTCCCAGTGTGGGCACTTCCTCCAGTGGTTCAGAGGTGCCATTCATAGTCTTAGAAAGCTCTCTGGAGGCACTGAAATATAATAAACAATGGTCACGTGGCTTAGTATGTGTTAGAATCTGGACTTGAACCCAGGTCTTCTTGACCTTCTTGACCCCAGGTTTTAGTGGGTTCACTAAAACCCACAATTTCATTGTTGTAGAATATCTATTAAACTATAGATGAAATCAGAGAATAAGAATGAGTGGCAATATTTTTCAGATTTTAAGATTTAAATGAATATTTGTCTCCTTGTACTAAATAGAAAGATTTCTTAAAGTCCTTTCATTCTAACATGAGGGATTTGGATTAGATGAGCTCCATGATCCCTACCAACTCAACTTCAAGCATTTTATGGCTCTAAATACAACTCCACCTCACAAAGAACTGAGTTTCAAAGCTTATTGATAGCTTTTCTACCTGAAATGCTATTTCACCTGCATATGTATATGTGTGTGTGTGTGTGTGTTGGCTCTGGAGCCAACACATTCTGATTTTACCTGCCCCATAGAATTTATCCTGGGGAATGTGGGTATATGGACAAATCTCAAATATTTCTAAAAGAGAAATTGCAGCTCAAATATTATCTGTCAGTCCATGCTTGTAGAATCTCCCAAAGAAACAGGTGTGTGATCATTTGCAAGAAAGCCTTTAGTTTTATTTTTGACAGTACTCTGTTTTCAGAGTCCAGATGAACAGACATAATAAGCTTTGCCTGATTAAGTGAATGAAATAACAAACAAGATTGTCTGATGCTCATCTTCCTTCTTTAGCCAGATAATCACCTTTAGGAGGTTAGATCCCATGCTCTGTCAGCCAGTGAGCCCCCCAAAGCCCAGTAAGTTGCATTTATCAAACTAAACCCTTGATCTCTAGCAGCATATCAGCGGAGGGGGCTGGAGGTAGAGGGAAGGGGAAGAAGGGGGATTGGTCTAAGATGAAAGTTGCAATTAGGATTTAGGAGGGCCTTTTATTATCTGAGATTTAGCATAGGTTTTCTTGGTAAATCCAAATATCTTTCCACTTGAGCATGCTGACAGTATCCTTCTGCAAATGTGTCCTCTTGAGTCAAATGGGAATTGCTACAGTTGTCACTATTTAAGATCTAGGAAGGAATAGATCAGTCAAGGACATAATGTTAGATTCAAGAGAAAGTCATTGATTTAGAGAAATGAAGCATTCCCAGTAGTATGTTAAGATTTGTATGGTGCCATGATGGTACCAGAACTAGAGGTGACTTTCCTCTCTTCCTCTCTTCCTTTCCTTTAAGAGACTTGGGAGATGGGAGGTGATAACTAACCTTCCTGAAAGTGATTTTTAACTTGCTGCAAGCACTAGAATTTTAATTTCCAAATTAACATTTATTTGCAAACTGAAATAGCAATGCTTTTCATTTGAGCATTTGGAGAAATTTTAATGCCAAAAGTGAAAAATACCCCCAAAAGGATTCTTGAATTAAGAATTCTTGTATCAAGAGATAGGATGGTAGGTTCCCCTTTAACAAGCTGGCAAGTCCTGGGGTTAGTTGGTTTGAGAGGCTGCTTTGGCCCCAGCTACCAGAACTTTTACCCCCATGGTAAAAAGAAGTTGGGTGTTTGAGCCCGGGAAGATTGAGGGAACCTCTGCTGATGAAGAACCAGACCCAGCTGTGCTGCAAAGAACAGTGCGTGTGAGAAGGAACCAGCACATGCTGGTGTGAGTGCAGAAGCAGTGGGGCAGAAGGCCACACTGGTTGGGGGCAGTTACAGGAGGTTGAAGTTTTGGCTTTGATTAAGAATTGGAAGAGACTAACTCCCTTATAAATGAGGCACAGCAGTGTTGTGACTTGCCAAAGGCCTTACCCGTAGTAAGTAGCCCCGTATTCTGAATCCAAATCCAGTGATATGCTATATCATACCTTTTCAATTTACTATCCTGTGATTATAAGCAGCTAAGAGATACAGCCCTTTCTGTATAATAGATTTCAACTTCCATTGCAGAGCTTGTTTGTCTTTCAGTGAAGAGGTCAAATAGGTGCCTGAGTCCATTCTAGTAATTGTAAATAAATACTAGTGCAAATAGAACTAGGATGAGTCATTAGGACTTTATACTTTTCTAAGTATTTGTTACTGTTTGATACTATGTCCTCATTTGTTCTCAGTAAATCTTTTTGGCAGTTCTTTATTAAAAGGTCTATAACAAAAAAAAAAAAAAAAAAAGAGAAGCTGGGACAACAAATGCTACATAAAGGCAGTGTGGTGTAGCTGATAGAGAGCTGGCCTTGAAACCAGGAAGATTTGGGTTCAAACTCTGCCTCTTGTACGTCCTGGTTATGTGACCCTGGGTAAATCACTTAAGCTCCAGGCAGCGCTCTGTCTAGACAGTCCTCCAAGACTATACGTTGTAGAGAAGGCACTGACCTGCATTGGCAAAGGGAATTTCATCACCCAGGAGTATCTCGTAACAGTAAAATCATAGGTCTGCTTCCTATCCCTTCTTAGCTTTGATGTATTTAGCCCTGAGTTGTCCATACTGTTATTACATGATATAAATGCTAACATACTAAATTGTTAAATCTTTCCTTAATTCTGAAGTCTCAGTATGGATACTCTTTGGCACAGTCTTTGTCCTTCCCCCCTCCCAAATACACCCACCACTTGTGGGTTTTCATTCTGATTTCTCTAGTGCTTGTCTAAGGTCACACAGCTAGGCAGTAACAGAACTAGCAATAAACCTTAGATCCCCTGTTTGCTAATCTTCTTTCCTGTAGAAATCTGAAAATGGTATCACAGAGTACAAATTGAAACTGTTAATTAAAATATTCCATATCTCCAAACACTATGAACAACAAAATCTAGTAATTAAATATTTTAAAACGATGGATTTAGACAATGTGTTTATTATGTGATATCTTAAGAAAAGTATGTTGGTGTCACCCAAGTATAAGCTCCTAAATTCAACAAGCATTTATTAAATACCTGCTATATGCTAGGTTCTGTACTGGGCGCCAGGAATATAAAGACAAAATCCAAACCGTGCTTGCCCTGGAAGAGCTTATCTTCTACTTGGGAAAAGGGCAGAGGAGCTATTGAATTCTTTCATCTAGAACTACAAGGTGCCTGTGTGAAAACTTAGTAAACCTTCCTGGACAGGACCAATGAGATCATTTCCTACTCCACTACAGACATCGGTGTTCCCTCTCACCTTGCGCCTGCTGTTGTGGTCACATAGAATCCTTGTCCTCATGTTAGCCTGGGTTAGGATACTGATAACTAATTGTCTTCTCAGGCATGTGCCTTCATGTATGACTATGGGAGGTGGCTTACTCTTTCTTAATTCCCTGGAATTCCCTCCATAAAGCAGATTATGCTTCATGGGCTTTATGTGTGGTGCCAAAACCTCTAACACCCAACTTCTTTTGTCAGGAAGACAGGCGCCGTGCCCAACCTTTATGTTAGAGGCCTCCCTCAACCCCCTCCAATGTCATACCTGAGAGAGATTCCCAACCAATGCTATATACCTTAAAGAGGGTCTTCCCTCCCCACTGAGAGAAGACTTTTTCTTACCTTTGCTGCATTTAGCCCCCAGCTGTTCACACTGTTATTATACCACATAAATATTTCTGCACTTATTGTCAAAGCTTTCCCCAATGCTAAAGTCTTAGCAATGTACTCTCTAGTCCCTGCCTACCTTCTCCCCCCTTCCTCCTTAATAAATACATTTCTAGTTGGTGTAAACATATCTTCATCTGAAGGTTAGACCCCAAGTTTGACTTCACACTCAATTTTTAAATATTGAATTAAAAATGGATTGGGAAATGGCCTTACCAAGGTATTATTAATTTTTTTTCTTTAAAAACAGTTTTTTTAGTCACAAATGTCTCTAGCTTTATAAGTGAACATTAAAAAGTCACAGGGTATTACCTGTATTAGGCATTCTTAAATCTGGAATGAGTTCCATTCTGGGAGTGAGAAGGGGAACAGCACAAAGGAGAGCCTACCTTGAATGCATTTGCAACAGTATATATGTAGTGGTTGTGGGGCAAAGCAAAGGATTGTGAGGGGAGACCAGAGAGCTGTTGTAGGAAGAAATCGCTTCTCACCAACATTTAAATAACCTGGAATGGTGTCAGTTACTCTATGTCATAAAACTCGAGATCTGATAACCATGCCTATGAACTATGGAATCATTTCTAATAGAGACTAGATGGCTCCCTGTCAGCCATGTTATAAAAGGAATCAGAGCTTTGGGGAGGGTCTGAATCACTTGACCTCTAAAGTCTCCTCCAGCTCTGAGCTCCTATGATTCTAGGTGACCTATTGGCTCCATTCACCCTTCTTAGGCTGGAAACCCATTCTCTTTGCCTCTAACTTTACTGATGAATATCCAAGGACTTTCACAGCCACTAGACAGGAGTCACCAGGTCTTGTCCCCTGCTTGTTGTAGATAAGGTCTGGTCTCTTGACTAATGGCTGCTGCTTGTTATAGATAAAATCTAGTCCCCTAACTAATGGCCATTCTGTTGCCCACTATCACTGCTGAGAGCCCTGTTGGGTGTAATTAAAACAGAGGCTTGGAGTTACAGAGACAGAGGGATATGAGAGAAAAGTAATTATAGGTATTGTCAGCAGATAAACTCAGAATGGACAGTGTGCTAATCCATCCTTACATAGTTTTATATTTAGCCATGCTCTTTAAAAATTTCAGCAAGATTTGGATGGTGGGCTGAAGAGCTTTCACATCCACTAAATCAGGAGTAAACAGTTTTTCAGAATAAGGGTGCCAGATTTCAGGGTGCTGTTGTCATGGGATGGAGGAGGGAAGATGTACTGTCTAGATCAGCCAGGAAGTGCTGAAAATGCCCTCCACCACACACATTCCTCTAATTCATTTGGATGAAGGAACTCCTCCTAAAAGACAAATAACTCCAAGGAGAGTTAAGCCTCTCACTCATCCACATCTTAGTGCGAATTACTTTAGTCAGATAAGTCCCTAATATATAGCTAGACTTAGGAAAACTGGGGAACATGGCTTTTGATTGGATGGGAGGAGGGAGAAATAGTTTTGAATCCAGGAGCTTGAGGGATGGCAGGTTTGGGTGGAGCTCCAGAGTTGCCCCCCACCTTGCAAAGGGAGGGAAGGAGGAAGCTTTGAAGAACCTGAGGCCACTGGGATCAGAAAGGGAGCCATGGCAGGGAGGGGGAAAGGGAGGTTGGAATGGAGGCAGACTTTGAATAACTGACAGGGCTTTTGTGGCATAACTACCTACAGTCAGACTTGGGCGCACATGTAACTTGTTGGGGGGGGGAGGGGATAAGTGGTGAGGGAAGGGGAGGGGGGAAGAGATAATTAAAGCATCATCTGTTCCTACTCTCAACAGTAGAGGTCCTCAGTAACATAGCTCTTCAATGTAGATGCTGAAAAGATCCCTCCGTTCCTAATGGATAGGGTTGTTTTTTTTTTTTTTAAATCATCACTTGTGGAATTTAAGTCATTTTATGAGAATAGTTGTCTATTACTGTGCCATTAATAAATGAAAAATTCTTAGTCCAAATTGTATGATGTTGGTTCAAGATTTCACAATAATAAGCTGTCCCCAGTCAATGCCTTTTCCCTTTTGTAACAGCTGAAATAATGTGCTAGAAATGAGTTGACTCAACAATGTGGAATATTTGAAAGGATTAATAAAAACATTCTATTGAAATTTTGGAAGAAAAATCTTGTGGTCAGATGTTGGGGGCAGGAGGGGGGTTGGACTTTAATGTCTAATCATGGTAGAAAACAATGCATTTTTCTCCTAGTCCTAGTTATCCAAAAGCTGCTGTGTTACTTAATCCTATCTTTGTTGCTTATTGACTGTATGAACTGGGACAAGTTACTTAAGCTCCTTGAGCCTTAGTTTCCTCATCTGTAAAAAGAGGAATTTAAACTAGATGACCTTTTAGGTCCTTTCTAATTGTGTGTGTGTGTGTGTGTGTGTGTGTGTGATTCCATTCCTTATGTTTAACCCTTATTCTTGTCCTATCCAAATTCTTAAGGTTTGGAAAAGGCACAGGAAAAAAGATAGTCTAAATATGCCTTGCAATGACATACTTTTAAAATCTATTTAGAAGTCATGTTCTATTGTTTATATTCCTTTTGTTGATTACTTAATTCAAATATCAGAACCAGTTGAGAAAACTAAATATTAATTAGAAATGGTTAGCTAAGATGCAGAATAATACTTCATTCAAGGCCATAGAGAGATGGTGTTTTGTCGGTTTTTTTTAATATGAGGGATGGCTTTGGCCACTATGCACTCCATTAATCCTTTTTCCCTAAAGAGAAAAACCAAGAATACCCTCTACACCAGGAATTTTTAACCTGTGTTGTGTGTGTCATAGACCCCCTTGGCAGTCAGTGAAGCCTATAGACCCCTTCTCTGTATCATGTTTTTTAAATAATGGAAAAAAATGCTAAATTTCAGTTAGAAGTTAGCAAAAATGAAGATGTAACTTTTTTCTCCATTCAAGTTTGTAAGACCCCTTAAAAATCTATCCATGGACCCTTTGGGACTATGGATCCCAGGTTAAGAACTCCTACTGTATACCCATTCTCAGCTTCCCCTCTTGATTCAGGCCTATTCACACTGAAAATCACCCCTCTTAAGCTATAAAAGCTTCTGGTATATGCTAGACTCCTTTTGGGGTGCCCCATTGTCCAGAAGCAGAGAAATCCTCAGCAAAAAAACAGTAACCCCCACCGCACTAGATATTGGATAGGTTTTCTGCAGGGTGAGTTATACTGGTGCTGTGTACTGCCTAGTCACCCCAAGAGAGGCTTTCCTTTCAGGGGTGCCCAGAAGTTTATTCTCCATCCACTCCCATGTCTACCCCTCCAGGCAAAAAAAAAAAGTGACTTATTTATTTATGAAAATAGTCCAACACACCTTTGAAAGCCAATGTTGGTCATAGTCATTAAAAGGAGCACCGTGGAAGTTGTTTCAATTCATTCACAGAGACTCCCTCACCCCCAAAACTGTGTTCTATTATTCCCAGAGATCTGAGCGATATTAGCAGTCTGTCTCTAAGACTGCAGCCACACAACACGTATTATCCATCTACATTCTTTTTTGAGACAAACCACCCTACATACCAATGATAACAGCACCATTTTGGTTTGTGACTCACAGATTCCCTTGTAAAAATGGCATTTTCCTTTCAATCAATTAGCAATGATATTTTGAACCAGTCTGTTTTCTGGAAAGCTACGGAAGAAGGACTTTGGGAAAGCTTTCTCAGTGAAAGATTAAAATCTGCCTTAGATTTCTACATGGATTAAGTTTTAAATGAGCATAGAAGAATAACAATATGAATCAATTTGATCAAAGAAAAAGTGTCACTAATTATTTAAACGGGACACTTACAAGAGGGATTTAAAGGCAAAGAAGCGGATTTCCCTTGCATGTGGATCAAATCAGAAGTATCCCATAATTGACTCTTTACAAGACCTTGCTCCAGTGTAATGGACTAGATATTAAAGCCTTAAGTATTTAAAGCTAGTTTCCGTCTTTCTCTAAATGGAGGTCTACCACTAAGAGCTATTTTACAAGTCTGACACATTAGCTGCATCACTGTGAAATACACTGACTCTGGCTTCCGTGGTTGGGAATTTCAAGTGCTCTCAATAGTTAAATGGTGTGAAATGGGTAGCATTGAACCTGTGAGAAGCAATGAGCATCCTAAAAAATAAATTCCAGATGGGAAGGGTTGGTGGGAAAGGATACTGTAATGGCTCCACACAATGAGTTAACCCCAAGAAAAACTTGCTGGTCTTGGTATTCCCAAACAACTTATTTGAGCATATCTTTGAAAAGTATAAATAAATCTGCTATAGGGGGGGTTCCCCCTCCTTTTTCTCCTATTGTTATCTCTGGGGAAAATAGAGTCTTCAGTAAACTATTGCCATCAGATCAAATACTGAGTGAGTAGAATGAAACTGTAATTATATGGGCTATTTAAAAAAAATCTTTCAAGGCAACTCCTTGCCATGAGAAGTGAACCTGTTTTTGTTTTGTTTTGTTTTGTTTTGTTTTTTTCTAGCCAAAGGTTGTCTCAGAGATCTCATCTCCTCTTGAAAGCAACAAGAAGGTTCAATGAAGAGAAAACAAAATCAAAACAAAACCAAAAAACCGCGACACCCAACCATTAGCTCTAAGTGATTAGACACTGATCTAAGTCGCACTTAATAGCACCTGGACAAATCACTTCATCTTGTTAAACCTCAGTGTCTTCTTCTATAAAATAGTTGTCTTGCCCACATCAGGGGCTTCTTGTAAGGATCCAGTTAGCCAATCAGTCAATAAGCATTTAGCATAGGATCCATTGTAATAACATATGGAAAAAAGTTGTACAAGTGTGAGTTTCTATTGCTATCTTTCAGTACTCTACAAAATGGGAGATTGATGTAGGTGATGCTGCCATAATACAGCATTTAAAGCACATAGATCTGATCCATAGCTAGCACCTCGCCATTCCCTTACCACCTTGTGGCCCCATGAACAGTCGTTTAGCCATCTGAGTCTCAGCTTCCACGTTTGGAATATAGAGATTATAGTACCTCCCTCACAGGATTGCTGTGAAGTTCATGGGAGACAATGGATGAGAAGTGCTTTGCAAACCCTAAAGAGCTATGTAAATACTAGTAGTTATTATTTATTGTACAGAGATGCTTTGAGTCAGTGGGTAAGAAACTCAAGCACCTGAAGCTTGTGAATCACATCTTTCTTCTGAGTTGTTTTCTCTTTCTTCTTCCCCCCCCCTCCCATATTGCCTCATGGCGAAATGCACACATACCAAAAGCCTGAGGAATACACATTCAATCAACTGATTAAGATTTGCTTTTATTTGTCTCTAGCACTGGCAAGATAACTAGCAGAACAAGTCAACAATAGCTACCCGAAAAAGTACATATCTTACCACCCAAATACTGCCCATGCTTTTCACTTGAGGCTAGACTTAGCAGGCATGGAACTTTGTTTGAGAAGTAGGGTGAAAATTCCTTGAGGGCAGAGACTGTTTCATTTTTGTCTTTGTGCCCAGTACCTAGTATAATGCCAGGTACACAGTAGGCACTTAATACATGTACATTGGATTGGATTGGATGTACATATCCACATTTTCTATGCGATGAGAAAAGGTCCAAGTAACATCCTTGGAACAGGTCATTAAAGTCTTACCTTCATAATTTACTAAGGCAGCTTCTCTAAAAGATTATTACTCCAGGGAAATACAGCAGGTCATTTGAATGCCTGCCTCATTGGCTGATAGAGGATGAGAGCCCCTTGACAGCTCCCCCATCTCCAAGCTGGCCAGGAGTGCTCAGAAGTGAAAGGTGCTAGGAAAGGCAGGATGGGGATCTGGCCCTGACTGTAGTTAAAGTTCTTTCTGTGTTTTCATTACCAACTCCTATTTTTATGGTTCAGATCTTGGCTGTGGTAAACTCCAGATTGAATAGACGCCTCAGATATACATCTGAGGGCAGTATTTGGCCTTAAGTAGCAGTCAAGTTGCCTGCAGATGCATTTTTTGAAATGGGGCATAGAAAGGGTTTAAAAAAAAAAAGTCAGGCATCAAGCAGCCCCACAAATCATTTTTACGTGGCTTCCTGGACCTTTGTTTTTAGCAAATCCTTTAACGGGTTTTTTTTTTTAAACTCATTTCTGTACCTCTTCAAAGGAAGGGTTTTGCAGGTAGCTCTTCATGAGACCTGCTGCCTTCCAGGATTTAGAGTAAAAAGAGCTTTAAAAGAGCAGAAATGTTTATTTTCAAATAGTCACTACTTCATACCTGTAGCCATTAGCTCTGTAGTGGCCAATTCTCAGCTGTTAGGAGGTAGGGAGGGGGAGAAATGGGTGAAAGGGGGGG
>JAQQSV010009980.1:0-13373 GCA_028646515.1 Pseudochirops corinnae
CTATTGTAGAGGTCCTGGAACCTGGCTGTTGGTTCAGAAGCCCTGAAGGAGGATTTTCTTGTGATACCTGCACAGAAATCCTGGAAGAGGGCATTGCTGATGTTTTCAGGGGTTCTGGGACTGTTCTACAGGCAGGGAATGACTTGATGAGGACACTGGCTATGGCTTTGTTGAGCCTTGTATCCCCAGGAATTGAGATTGCTGGGAGCTTGCCTGGAGTGAAGATGAAAGAAGGCCCTTTCCTTGCTGAGTTTAACCTTGTAACTTAAGGGTGGATGGCCTTTTGCGCTCTTCTGCCCCTTTTGAGATTCAGGGTGGGAAGCCTTTGAGTGACTGATGAAATGAATGTACTTTGTTTATGGTTGGAGACTAATCTCCATTTGAGAAGAGACTTTTGACTGTCTAAATGAATGTACTGTCTAGGGATGGAGTAGTACCTGGATTGAATTGAGAACTAACTTGCTAAAGGAACAAGTTATGCTGTACTTTGACTTTCTCTGTTCTGTGAATGTGTGCTGAATAAATGAAGTCTACTATGTTGGTAATCCAAACCTTGGAAGTTGCCTCTGCTTGCCATTACAACATTCCACAGACTCTATTTCCTCCCACATTGGTTCCATTTCTTTTGCTTTATTAACATTTGTTTGGAGAACTTTGTTTTCTCCTTAAAGAGTTACTCAAAGAAATACAATTATTCTTTTTGTTTCAGGATGTTCCCTATTGAGAAATTTCCTAGTGTTCCTGCCTAGTATAAAGATATTTTCTACTGAAATTTCTATTGTTTCAAATTTTCCAAAAACTGCTCCATTACTTTCTGTTTTGCTGGTGTTTTTAGCTCCTTGACTGGGTTCCTGGGGCACCACAATCTCCTTAATCTGGGGATTATAGGGTTTTCCATCCTGTACCTCAATTCTGCATAGCCTGTGGGGGAGTGTTAAAGAAAAAACAAGGAAGGAAACCTTCATGTAGGGAAAGAAGGGACACATGAAGAGGAAAACTAAACCACTTCAAAGTGTTGGATTAAAATGCAAAAGGTTTTGGAAACCCAGTTTTAACATCATCATTTTCATTCATTCTTCAGGTTCAGGTTCTTCGGAATGCAGGAGAAGAAGTGACCCTAACTGTGTCATTCCTAAAAAGAGCACCTGCTTTCCTCAAACTGCTGCTGAATGAAGATTGTGCATGTAAGCATTTACAATAAAAGGAAAGAAAAATATCTACATCATTCGTTCTATCATTTTCAAACATCTCTTTTGACAGTGATTGAGCTCTTTCTTCCTAAGTCAGGATTGTGGTCTGTTTGTGAACATTTTATATCACCAGGTGCTGTATGAACATATTTTGGGAAGGTAATGGATCGCTGTCTTTGCCACAGGAAGAATTCAGATTATTTAAAGACACTTTCTCATGCCAAGATTTGATAGGAAAAAAAATGTAAATCATAGCTAACATATCCACTTTGTACCTCCATTTAAATTCCAATAAGAAGATTTTGTTAAGAGATCTCTTAGAGCTAAAGACTTTTACGTTTTAATATGATTAGAGAATGTATTAATGAAGAAAACTTTCAGTTTACTTGCCCTTCATTAGCAGGGATATGGAAAGATGCAGCTGACTCTTTGTAATTATTATCAATTACATAATATGTTTTGGAATTAGTTTCATCTGCCTCATTTCATCCTTCCTTTCCTAACTTGTTAAATAAAAATATAACCCAAATTTTCCTTCTTTAAATGACCCATGATTTCACTAGTGACTGTCCACCCTTCACCTCCACCCCAATCATGATGATGAAATTTCCTGAGTTTCTGTATGCTTACCAAAATAATCATGATCTGACTGCCCTCTTCTCAATGATAATCTAAGTCAAGGGTGGTTCTTGGATAATAAAAACAGAGTTAATTCAGAGAATTATAGAATTTGAGAGTGGTAAAAGAATTCAGTGGCCATTGAGTTCCATAGTGTGTGTGTGTGTGTGTGTGTGTGTGTGTGTGTGTGTGTGTGTGTGTGTCTGTATGGAATCTCTACTGTAATGCACCAGGAAAGTGACTTCCTAGACTCATTTCCCCAAAATGGGAAATACACCACCTTGTGAGGCAGCCCACTCCACTTTTGGAAAGAGTAAGTTGTTTGCGCTTGAAGTGAAGAAGCTTATGTTTGTTTGTTTTCTGACATCAAGTCTAAATTTTTACCTTTGTAGCTTTTACTGATTATTCCTCTTTCAGCTATTTGGTGCTAATTAGAAAAAGTCTCATCACTTCTCTATTTGGCAACCTTTCAAATACTTGAACAAAATTTGCATTTCCTTCCTGAATCTTCTCTGGACTATGGATAGCCATTTCTTTCAATTAATCCTCATGTTATGGTCTCCTGTTTACCAACCCTGTTGCCCTGCTCTGGATAATTCTCCAGTTTCTCAATGTTCTCTTAAACCGTGGTGTCCAGAACTGAACACAATAACCTAGATTGGGGCCAAAGAGAACAAAGAGCAGTGGGATAATCACCTACTCTTCCTGGAAGCTGTTACTTTCCTTAATGCAACCCAAGATGGAATTAGCTTTCTTGGCAGTACATCACACTGCTGACTCATACTGAAATTGATTAATGGATCTCATTCCCAAAGCCATTCTAATTTGTTAGGCCCTGCCAGATTTTGGACTTCCCTGGCCTTGCCTTCAAGAACCCAGGGTCACTTCTATGTCATCAGGAAACAGAAGAGAACTTTACTAGAGGAATCCCATTTTTTAAATGAGAAGTACATATGAGTTAAACATCATTTATCAGATTGAATCAAATCAGAGTAGAACAGTACATTGTTAATTACATAATCTTGTAAGGTATTTTTCCGAAAGAAAATAAAGTAAGTGGAATTTGGGCCAGGGGAGTACTCATAGGGTACTTTCCAAACTTCTTCCCATGCCTTCCTTTATAGAAGACAGAAACCACGATTTGGCTCACTTCCATCTGCATCTACTGCTCTACCCGGTTTTAACTTCACAAAACAAGATCCCCCTTTGCTGGATACCCTTCCTCCACAACCCTTTTCCTGCCTTTTGTGCATTGTCTCCCCCCATTAGATAGTAAACTCCTTGAGGGCAGCAACTGTTTTCTATTTATTAACTGTATCCCTCCACTTGGCACAGTACATGACATGTGGTAGGCACTTAATAAATGTTTATTGGATTATTATTGTGTTGGAATATCTACCTAAGTGAGGTTTAGGTTTAAATTTTACCCAATAAAAGCTAAGTCAGCTGGATCAAAGCTTGGAAACCTAGAAAGATAAAAGCTAGCATTTCTATATCACTGAAAATATAATATCTCATTGGATCCTCACAACAACCCTGTGAGGTAGGAACTATTATTATGCCCATTTGTAATGAGGAAATAGGATGAAAGAGTTTAACTGACTTGCCCAAGATCACACAACTAGTAAGCATCTGAGGTAGAATTTAAACACTCAGGGCCTCATTACTGTAAGACCAACACTCCATCTGCTGTTCTCTCTAGTCCAGCAGTTCTCAACCTATGGGTTGCGACCCCTTTGGGGGTCAAACGACCCTTTCACAGGGGTCGCCTAAGACCATTGGAAAACACATATTTCTAATGGTCTTAGGAACTGAGACAATGCTCCTCTATCTGTCTCCAGGCAGGTCTGCCCACACACAGATACACCCACATATGAGTATTAAAGGTTTGCAGCATTAGGAAGGTTGAGAGCCATTGCTCTTGTCACAAAGAATCTTGAGAATTACCACAGGAGCTATCCAGTAGACTGAGGAAAGGTTATCTACAAAAGCCACCTACTTACTACACTAGCTTTATAATGGCTGCTGTGCTCTGATACTCAGGGAACAAAACCTCTAAGGATGCCTGCCCCTTACCCACCCGCATTAATTCCAACAGTGTAGATAGGGTACATATTATTATCTTTAGTGGAGAGATGATCTGAATCTTAAAACTTGCCATTCATTTCAGTGACCTAAATGTATTAGAAAAATTAAGGCTCCTTCTAGAACCTTTAAAAAACAACAACAACCACAAGTATTTATATAGATTGCATCAGCATTTTTTTAAATGAGATCATCCCTTATTTCCCAACTCTTCACCCCATACCCCAGCACAAATTGGTTGTCTAATTTCATTTTGGATTTTTTTTTTCATACTCTATCATAGAGTATACCTATAACTACCAAGGTGGTATCTCAAATATGACTCTTTTAATTGACTATAAAATACATCTATAAAGCAGAGGTTCTTAAATTGGGGTCCATTAACCTGTTTTACAAACACAGATGGATAGAAAGATAGATAAGATGCAATTTAACATTATTGATTTCCTTCATTTTTCTATACATTTTATGCCTTTAAAAACATGATACTGAGGAATCCATGATGCACACATACACACACACACACACACACAAAGTTACTTTGAAATGATATGATATTCTAAGTACATTTTAATACACAGAAATTAAGATTTCCATATTAACTCATTTGCTAGAGGGGGTTTATATAAAAAATCTTCTCAAATAGCATACTACAGAGGAGAAAGTATTTGAAAGGCGTTCTTGTGTAGTAACATTAGTGTAGGTATACACAAAAAAATTACTGCTAAAAGATCACATCTCCCAGGAAAAAAATAAGATCGATTCCCTCTTAAGCAATATAGATAAGTTTCAATAGTTTCCTTCTATTTCAGTGAAGTAATGAATTTATTTCTTCATTGTCACAAGTCAACAAACATTTGTTGTCTACCAAGTGCTGGACTGCACTCTAAGTTGAGGAACTTACAGTCTAGCAGGGGAGACAATGTGCAAACAAGATAAATACAGAATCAATAGGAGATAATCTCAGAAAAAAAGTACTAGCATGGAGTGGGGGTAGAGAGCAGTGGTGGAGGAAAGGCTTCTTGCAAATGGTGAGATTTTAGCTGACTTGAAGGAAACCTGAGATCATGAACCATATTGTTATACATATGTTTAGGTGTGCCAATGAGAAATGCAAAGCTAACAAACAAACAAATAAATATTTATTTATTTATTTTGAGCATTTAGATTACAAAGATTTTTTTCCCCTGTAGGTGCTCCAAGTGACCAGAGCAGTGGCACATCTTCTCCCCTTTGTGACAGTGGGTTGCATCTCAACTACCATCCTACCAATACGGTAAGAGGCCTGATGCATGAATAAAATATAAGAGGAAAGAATAAAACAACAACCAAAGAATTCAATTTAATCGGTAGCTAAGAATTTTACTAATCCTGAGTCATTGAGATTTAAATCCTTTGTTGCTTCATTCTTTATGTATGTGTAACTCAACAAGCCAAAAGGAAAAAAAGAAATAGGCCAAGCATTTCTGTTATCGTTGTTCTTGATGAGTCAGCATCTCATCTAATATCAGCATCTAAAGAATACACCTGAATTTCTGAACCAAAAGTGTAATGTTTACTAGGTTTATTTTCTTAGTAACTATATCAACCAACAAGTTTTTGCCACTGATGAAATATTTTCAAATTATGGAGCTTTTTTTTTTTTCACCCATTAATGTATAGTGTGAAATAGTAGTGCCACATTTGTGGGATGTCATGATTTTGTGACATATTCTCAGAAGTATAGGGATATGAGATGATGTTAGCTAGACTTGTTATTGCATTAATATGAGGACTTCTTAGATGAGGGAACTCCCTAGATTAATGTAGGTCAGCACCTTCTCTAAAACAGATGGTGTTAGGGAATTGCTGAAGGCACTGAGGTTAAGTGACTTGCCTAGGGTCACAAAGCCAATATGAATCAGAGGTCAGATTTCAGCCAAGGTGTTTCTTGCTACTTGCTGTAGCTTTCTAGCCACTAGGATACACAAGCCTCTCCATGTTTCACATCTAATGTCATTCTTTGGGTTTAAAAATAAAAATCACTCATTTTCACTATTAGATGTTCATGAGTAGCTCTTGTCATTTATATAGTTTGGTCACTGGATTTCATTCACTCTCTACTTACTATAAATACTGGCTCTTTTATTTTGATTCAATTCACATTAATAAGTAATTTTAAAGTGCCTATTATATGAAAGATTTTCCTATGTACTGTGGGTATGCAGGTGAAAAATAAAGTTGCTGAATCTTTTTATTTGACTGTATACTCAATAGTGTTTTAGCAAATTATTGGTCCCCTTCTAGTGTGTGAGGGTTCAATTCATATCAGTTCAACAAATGTTCATTAAGTGACACTTATGGGCACAGATTTGAGAATTCAGAAATGATTCTGCGACAATGCAAAATTATTATTAATATAAAACATAAAAATTGACATAGTCACTCCCATTTATATGAATGAACAACTCATTAGGCACTTACTACGTGCAAAGAAGAAACATGTTAAGCATTAGGGATACATACAAAAAGAAAAAGCAAGAGAATCTCTATTCTCAGGAGTTCACATTCAAATAAGAGAAGAAAATACTTGCAAGAGGTTGCAGCTATAATTCAGCAAAGAGTGATTCCCTTTCAAACTGGAATCATTCATTTAGGCACTTGGATTCCTCCACTAGTAGACTGGATCACTAGTAGATTGCTTCACTGATGAAATTCTTCAAGTGATTTAAATATGGTAGAAATACAGTTAGCTTGATTGGTTGTCTAATAATCTGTTCTCTTCTTGACCTTATCAAAGAAGTTTATACCCCTGAGATCACAGAGTACAGACCATCTTGTTTATACATTTAACACTTCATCTTACCATTATACTTAATACATTGATCAAGGTGGCACTGGAAGCCCTAGTCCCTTAGCTTATACTTTATGCTTTTGTGTAGAGATATATGAGACTCTAGTTTTTACTACTGGTTCTTAGCTTGGATGATTAACTATGAACTCCTAGGTATTTTCTTTGATAATCTTCTTCCTATAGAGTACTTATGTATAGTATATAGTCTTGCAAATATATGTGGGAAATTTTCCCTCTACCTCATTCTTTGAATTAGTTGTGTATGCTACCAGGCAAATACATTCTTATCATTCTTTCTTATCTGCAGAGTCCTCCTAAACTTTTCTTTTTTTGAGGTGAGAAGGCAGGGCAATTGGGGTTAAGTGACTTGTCCAAGGTCACTTGGCTAGTAAGTATTAAGCGTATGAGGTCACATTTGAACTCAGGTCCTCCTGACTCCAGGACTTGTGCTTTATTCACTGTGCCACCTAGCCACTCTCATTAGCTGCAGAGTCCTGACTGATAGTTTAGATCCTTTGCAACTAATTCTAATGTAGGAGTTTTAATTTGAGGTCTGTGAACTTCTTCATTTTTTAAGTATTTTTATAACTGCATCAATATAATTGTTTTCCTTTTTAATACTGTGTTATTTACTTTATGCTTTTGAAAATGTTCTTAGAATGAATCCATAAACTTTACCAGACTTCCAAAGGGATTCATGACACAAAAATAATTCAGAACCCTTTCTCTGATAAGACCAATATTGCTTCTATGCCATCTCTTTTTGGTCCTATGCTTGTTTTCTACCACAGAATGAATAATTCTCTCCCTACCAGAGGACATCACTTTCTAAGCATATCTGACCAAGTTCTTGTGATTATCCTAGTCCTCATTAGAGAAAGGATTTCCACAACAGGCCTTACTTAAGAATTCCATCAGAGGTTGTCAGGGACTGAATGATTTAAAACTCAGAGATTTTTTTGATGAAAACCAACCAAATAAAATCATTACCATAGAATTGGAAAACATTAATTTATTGATATTAATAAAGCTGTTATATAATATTTATATAATTGCATGTCAAAACATGGCTGTTTAACCTAATTTCTTACAAATTTGTGCCCAATTCCAATCAGCTGAGTAAAAATCATATTTTTGCTTCAGTCTTTTTATGAAACTGAAGCATATCTATACTGAACTGGAAATAGTTTGAAAAAAAGGAGATTTTCCTATAATTGAAAAGAAATACATGAAGAAAAAAAAACATTCTGTGTTACCTAGTTGAAGTATCTGCAATAATCTTTGAATTTTTTTTACAACTTGAATCTGAAAACTATTACAGCTGATAGCTTTAGTCATTAATTAACATTTATATTAGTAAATCCCTAGTGAGTGAAGTTTTACTACAAATGAAAATTCCATAAGGAAATTATATCTTACTACAATTTTAATGATATGTAAGATAATGATTGGACTGGCATAACAATTTGGACAATTAGCCTAAGCTACTTTTAAGAGTAGATTGACATATATCTTGAGGATTACTGAATGTTAATTCGGAAACAACTGGCAGCATCTACTCTACATAGCACAGCAAGGGTACTAGAATATGTGGAAGTTTGGACATCTATCTAGATTTTATTTCAAACCCTGCCACTAGCCAATTATGTGACCTTGAACATGTATCACTTGGTCTCTCTTGACCTCAGGTTCCTACTCTGTAAAATGAGGTCATTGGATCAGGTGATAGTATCTTTAACTAGAAGTGATTATTGAATTTATGTGATGCACCATCTTCAATGTATAGAGAAAGACAAGCTGAAATGCCCATTCTAGTCTTAAGGTTCTATGATTCTAAATATTTGTTCTTGATTTATAATTTTTTTTGATTTAACAATGAAAATACATTTCTCAAAAGAATTGTTCTGGCTCAAAAGTTGAATACTTAACTCTAGATCCATGTACCATCAGACTTATCAAAATCCTTTTAATATCAGTAGAGCTTTGCAGAGAATTTTCCCACTTTTGTTGTCAGAGACTACATGAATTGATGCAAGTTTAGTGCAAAAAATGAGTACATATAAACCTTGACTCCCTATTTGTATATGCCATTAAACAGAAGGACATGTTTCTTATTAAATTATAAGCAGGTCTAAATGAGAAGCTTGTGTGCTAACAAAGTATTTTGAATTGTATCTTAAAGTGTTAGATTTTTTGAAATTCCATAAATCTGAATTACAAATTATTTTCACAAGTGAGATCATAAGGCTGAACTGTCATTTGGAGCTAGAAAATATAGAGAGAAATATTCAACTATTCAGTCAGTGCACTCCCTGTGAAGACTATAATTTTCATATACCAAACTTTATTGACTCTTTCAACTCTCTCAGAATTCCCAGTTTTACACGGACAGAAGAAAATGCACCACTCATTTCATAGTATTAAAAAAATCTTCAATATGGGGAACTAATAGAGAACAAAGTACTTGTTAACTACAATATTCCTTGCTTTATATTATAGCGAAATGAATTATCACACCCATTGGATTTGCTTATAAGGTAAAAGCAAATTTAAATTTGTTGCATTTATATCAGTTGTGTCTGACTTTTGGTGATCACATTTGGGGGATTCTTGGCAAAGATATTTGAGTGTTTTGCCATTTCCTTTTCCATTTTGCTGCCATTTTGCAGATAAGAGACTGAGGCAAAAAGGGGTAAAGTGACTTGCCCAAAGTCATACAGCTAGTATATGAGGTCAGTTTTGAACTCAGAAATTCCTGACCCAAAGGCCAGTGCTCTATCCACTGTGCCACCTGGTTGCCTGACTTTTATATGTACATGTATATGTCTTCTCTCTGAAATAGTATCATCTCGTTGAGAAGAGGGTTTGTTTTATTTTTTTCTATTTGTATTTCCAACACAAGCTAGATGCCTGCCACCTAGAAGCATTGTAAAATCTTCTTGATTTTTTTTTTTTATGGCCTCACATGTAGCTGAAGTGGATAGTTGCCTTTTTGGTGTGCTTTGTGGAACACTAGCAAAAGCCTCTGCTGCCAAAATTTATCTCCCCATCTGCTATAAAAATTCAACTTTATAACCAGAGACTTATCCTCTTGGCATTGAGACTAGCAGATCCTTATAAAAATGGAAATAACTTTAGAAAGCTAATAATTACGATAACTAACCATGAACATTTTTGTGAAAAATGTATAATCACAAGGCATAATGAAGTTCATTTACTGTAGCCAGGGCTGTTACAAGTTGGTACAGGTTCCTAGAAAGCTGCAGGATGGCATAATGTGGTTTGCTAACTTGGTGACTAAAAACCCACAAGATGTAGTGGACTTCAGTTTAATCATGTTTCATTCAAGCTATCTTCCTGCAATACTGAACCCTTTAAACATGAACCCCAGAGACAATGTCCTAGCTAAGTCATTCATATTTAGAACTTTAACTATGGAACCATGTTGGGTTGATTGGTTTCATCCCATTATGTCTATATGGCCAATGACCCTAAAACAGGACTCTTCTCTGATATCTTCTACCCAAGCTGCTATAACACATAATGCTCTCTTTCTGATTTCCACCTTTTGATCAAGTAACAGAAATCAAGCTATCATTGCTTCTTGAAAGCACCTGTCAATTGACTATCCATTCCTGTGACTTTCCAGCACAAAATGCCTTCCCTAGCTACCACTCCCCTATTATGTTGCCTCAACCCATTAGAATTTAATACATTTTTGGAGGATAAATACTGCATTTCATCATCAGGATCATTGTCATCATCTGTTGTTCTTATTTCTCTCTATCTCTCATCTTTTTCTCTCTTTCCCCTGGCACTTAACACAGTGCTTGGCACATAGTACTTAATATATTTTTTTAATTTATTCAAAATGGATCCCTAGAAGTTGAGAGAATGAGGAACAGTAGTAAATTTTGGAATCTTCACTCTAATCAAGCCAGCCTCTTCATTGCCTAAGAAAATGGCATATTCATTCTCATTTCTGTGCTCTTACCTTCAGTGGTTCCCTCATGTGAAAACTACTTTCTCCTTATCCAAACTGTTTTTTTTTCTTTCAGACAAGTTCCATCTTGCTATCCCCAAAAAGTATGACACTGGATTCCCTAGGCTCTGAAATTCCATGGTATTTTTTGTCTCTGCTAATCCTCTTGACATGATCACTTGTCAGTTCCACAGTGATTTAAAATTTGCAAATCACTTAGTTTCCTTCTTATTTAATTTTTCATATTTGTGCCTTGCAAGGAGACTAAGTTCTTTGAGGACAAAAAGTATGCACTATTTCTTTTGTACCAACCCCAGAATCTTATAGAGGGCTGAGCACAAAATGGGTGCTCAGTTTGAGGCAAGTCGTTGCTCTTGTTGTTTGTCCATTTTCTGTTTTTTTTCTTCCTTTTACTTTTTATTAAAATTTACTTATTTTTAGTTTACAACATTCAGTTCCACAAGCCTTGAAGTTCTAAATTTTCTGCCCCTCCTTTCTCTCCCACATCTCCAAGACAGCATTGTACATAGTCATTGACTACTGTGTGTTGTGCACCTAAACTATTCCACTGACTGACCACTCTATTTCTTAGTTAGTACCAAGTAGTTTTGATGATTGCAGCTTTATAATACAATTTAAGAACTGGTATAAAAAGACCACCTTCCTAACATTTCTTTTCATCAATTCTCTTGATATTCTGAAACTTTGGTTTTTCCAGATGAATTTTGTTACTATTTTTTTCTAGCACTATAAAATATTTTTTTGGTAGTTTGATTTGTATGGCACTGCATAGGTAAATTAATTTAGGTAGAATTGTCATTTTTATTATATTAATTTGGCCTACCCATGAGCAACTAATCTTTTCCAATTATTTAGATCAGACTTTATTTTTGTGAAAAGTGTTTTGTAATTGTGTTCATATGATTCTTGGGTTTGTTTTGGCAGGTAGACTGCCAATATTTTGTAATGTCTACAATAACTTTAAATGGAATTTCTCTTTCTATCTCTTGCTGTAGGGCTTTGTTAGTAATGCATAGAAATGTTGAAGATTTATGTGGATTTATTTTATATTCTGCAACTTTGCTAAAGTTATTTATTACTTCAAATAGTCTTTTACTCCTAGAGGTGCTCTAAGTATATCATCATATCATCTGCAAAGAGTGACAATTTTGTTTCTTTGTTACCTATTCTAATTACTTCACTTTATATTTCCTCTCATATTGCTAAGGCTAACATTTCTGGTACCATATTGAATAACAGTGGTGATAATGGACATCCTTTTTTCACCCCCTATCATATTGGAAATGCTTCTAGCTCATCCCCATCACATATAAAATACTTGTGTTGGTTTTTGGTAGATGCTGCTTACCATTTTATGGAAGGCTCTATTTATGCCTATGACCTCTAGTGCTTTTAATAGGAATAGGTATTGAATTTTTTCAAAAAATTTTTTTTCAGCATGTATTGAGATAATCATATGGTTTCTCTTAGTTTTGTTGTTGACATGATCAATTATGTTGATGGTTTTCCTAATATTGAACCAGCTCTACATTCCTCCAAAAATCCTACCTGGTTGGGGCTGCTAGGTGGCACATGAATAGAGCACGAGCCCTGGAATCAAGAGGACCTGAGTTCAAATCTGGCCTCAGACACTTAACACTTACTAGCCATGTAAACTTGGGCAAGTCACTTAATCCCAACTGCCCTGCCTTCCCCCTCCAAAAGATAAAGAAAGCAAAAAAAAAAAAATCCTACCTGGTCATAGTGTATTATTCTCATGATAAGTTGCTGTAATCTTTTTATTTAAATTTTATTTAAATAAACATTTAAACATTTTATTTAAAAATTTTTGCATTCCTATTCATTAGGATAATTGGTCTATGATTTCTTTTTTCTGTTAGGTATTAGTAGCATATTTGTATCATACAAAGAATTTGCCAACAGTCCTTCTCCAGTTTTCCCAAATAGTCCATATAGAATTGGAATTAATTGTTATTTAAAAGTTTGATAGAATTCACTTAAGTGAATCAAAATGGTTCATAAAGGAAGTTTTATATCTCTGAATGCTTATATGAATAAAATAGAGAAAATGGAGATCAATGAATTGGCCATGAAACCAAAAAAGCTTGAAAAAGAACTAATTAACAATCACCAATTAAACACCAAATTTTCAGAAATACTGAAAATCAAAGGAGAGATTAATAAAATTGAAATTAAGAAAACTATTCAACCAATTAATAAAATTAAGACCTGGTTTTATGAAAAAACAAATAATATTGTTAAACCTTTGGTTAATTTGATTTTAAAAAAAGAGGAAGAAGAAAAGCAAACTACTAGTATCAACAATAAAAAGGGTGAATTCACCACCAATGAAGAGGAAATTAAAACAATTATTTTGTTCTACAAAATACAAAATTTACAATGAAAACAAGTATTTTGCCCAACTTTATGCCCACAAATTTGACAATCTTAGTGAAATGGATGAATATTTACAAAAATATAAATTGCTTAGATTAACAGAAGAGGAAATAGAATACTTAAATAACCCCATCTCAGAAAAAGAAATTCAATAAGCCATCAATGAAGTCCCTAGGAAAAAATCTCCAGGACCAGATGGATTTACAAGTGAATTCTATGAAACTTTTAAATAACAGTTCATTCCAAC
>JAQQSV010009981.1:0-13373 GCA_028646515.1 Pseudochirops corinnae
TACATTAAGGGATCAAAGGGCTTGGAATATGATAATTCCGGAGGTCAAAGGAGCCAGGACTAAAACCAAGAATCACCTACCCAGCAAAACTGAGTATAATGCTGCAGGAAAAATATGGTCATTCAGTGAAATAGAGGACTTTCAAGCATTCTTGATGAGAAAACCAGAGCTGAACAAAAAATTTGACTTTCAAATACAAGAAGCAAGAGAAGCATGAGACAGTAAACAGGAAAAAGAAATCATAAGAAACTTATTAAAGTTGAACTATTTACATTCCTACATGGAAAAGCGATAATTGTAACTCATGAGACTTTTCTCAGTATGAGGATAGTAGTTGAAGGAAATATGTGTGTGTGTGTATGTATAGGAGGATGTATGTATATACAGATATATATGTGAGTGTGGGCATTTGTATGTTCATGTATACATAGAGAGATGAGTTGAATATGAGGGAATGATTTCTAAAAAATAAAATTAAGAGTCGAGAGGAATTTATTGGGAGAAGAAGAAAGGGAGCAACAGATTAGGGTATTATCTCATATAAAAGAGGCAAGAGAAAACTGTTACAATGGAGGGGAAGAGCAGGAAGGTGAAAGGGAATGGAACAACCTGATTCTAATTGAATTTGGCCTAAGGAGGGAATAACATACACACTCAATTGGGTATCTTACCCTACAGGAAAATAGGGGAGTAGAGGACAAGAGGGAGGAGGATAGAAGGAAGGGCAAATTGGGGGAGAGGGTAGTTAGAAGCAAATATTTTTGAAAAGGGATAGAGTCGAAGGAGAAAATAGATTAAGTGGGGGGCAGGATAGGATGGAGGGAAATATAGTTAGTCTTTCACAATATAACTACTATGGAAATGATGTGGGTATCTACACATGTACAATCTATATTGAATTGCTTATCTTCCCAGTGGGGTGGGTGAGAAGGGAAGAAGGGAAAAAAATCTGGAACTCAAAATTTTAAAAACAAATGTTTAAAAATTTGTTTTCTTTTTTTTTACATGCAACTGGGAAATAAGATATACAGGTACTAGGGTACAGAAACCCATCTTGCCCTACTAGAAAGTTATGGGGTGATAGGGGAGGATATAAGAAAAAACAGATTGCAAGAAGGGGTGTTGAGTATGCTTACTATTTTGGGGTGGGGGATAGGGAAAAGACGGGAAGAGAAAAAATTGTAACTCAAAATCTTGTGGAAATGAATGTTGAAAACTAAAAATAAATAAACTTTAAAAAAGAAGAAGAATGGCAGTATCACAAACAGGGCATTAATGTGCCTATATTTCCACAGCTTCTCCCAACATGTCATTTTCCTTTTTTTTTTTTTTTGTTTTTTTTGTTTCATTGCCAGTCTGATGATTGTAAGGAGGAACCTCAGAATTATTTTAATTTACATTTCTCCACTTATTAGTGATTTGGAACATTTTTTTCATATGGTTACTGGTAGCTTAGATTTCTTTCTCATAAAACTGCCTGCCTATAGCCTTTGACTATTTACCAATTTGGAGAATGGGTCTTTTTTAAAAATGAATTTGAATAAGTCCCATATATATCTTAGAAGTGAGACCTTTGTTTTCCTTTATAATTTTAGCTACGTATTTTTTGTGGAAAAACTTTTTAATTTTATACAATCAAAATTTTCAGTTTTATCTTTAGTAATTCCCTCTTTCCTTTTTTTGATCAGAATGTTTCCCCTATACATAGATCTGAAAGGTAATTTCCTTGTTCCTAACAAGTAGGTTAACAAGAAGACCTCTCTGGGTCAAATGCAGTCATATTTTTCACCCTTCTAGAGCATCGTTGACCACTCCCTTTTCCTATTATGTTCTCTTTCTTTTGACTTCCAGGATACCACACTGTTCTTTTCCTAACAGTAGCCTTCTTCTCTGGCTTCTTATTCTCTTCCCAACTCTTAAGTTGGATATTCCTTCAGGTTTTTCCTTTTCTATTTTCCTTTTCCAGTGTCTCCCTTGGAAACCTCATTTTCTCTTATGGCTTTAATGACAATCTCTGTCCAGATTATTCCCAAATCTCTATCTTTGGTCTTCACCTCATTCTAGAATTCTAAATTTACATCTCTACTTAGATACCCTTCTGACACCTGAAACTCAACATGTCTAAAAGAGATCTCAGACTCAACATATTTCAAATCAAGCTTCTTATCTTCCCCCTTCCTCCTATCTTGTTTTGGCATCATCATTTTTATCTAGTCTCCCATGTTTGAAACTTTTGTATCTTCCATTTCACTCAGCTCTCATATCTAATCAGTAACAAAGCATTACCATTACTACTTCTATGACACCTTTCAAATCGGTTTCCTTTTTTCTGTTTTCCTTACTCTCTTCCTTTTTTTTTTCTTTTTTTGCTTTTTGGAGGGCAATTGGCGTTAAGTGACTTGCCCAAGGTCACATAGCTAGTAAGTGTTAAGTGTCTGAGGTCAGATTTGAACTCAGTTCCTTCTAATTTCAGGGCCAGTGTTCTATTCACTGTGCCACCTAGCCGCCAACCTGTTTTCCTTACTCTCACTCTAATATAGGCCTTCATTTTTGCCAGAGATATCATAGTAGCCTTTCTGCCTCTCTCTACTCTCTCCATGCTTGAATTCACTCTTGTACCTTCCTTGTGCCTAGACGTGATCATATTACAAGTTTCTGCTCAGAAACTTGTAATAATATCCTCTTGCCTAGTAAAGAAAATGGAAGCTGTCATGCATGAAATTTTTGCTCTTCTTGATTATATTCTGTCCTACTTTCCTAGCTTAAACTGAACAACTTTCTGTCCCCCAAATATATCTTGTACTTTTCCCACCTACATTTGATCCTACTCTTTCCTGTGTCTAAAATATCCTTCATCCCTATCTTCACTTAATTCCTTCCTATAATTTAAAGCCTGTTAATCAGTGCCTTTCTCCATAAAACCTTTCTTGATCACCTCACAGTTGGTAATGCTTTCTCTCCTCCCTACCCCACTTCCCATAACACTTTACTAGAAACTCTATTATCAATTTGTCGTTGGGAAACACAGTATAGTAGAGAGGAAGCCAGATTTGAAGTCACAAGTCCAGGGTTCAGATGTTGTTTCTGATACTTCCTGCTTCATAGGTGTGTGACTGTGGGCAAGTTGCTTTACCTCTCAGAGATGCAGTTTCTTCATCAGTAAAGGGGAATAATAATTCTTATACTTTCTGCTTCACAGGGATAGTTTGAGGAAATGACTTTGTAATATAAAGTATAGTTGTCATGTATTTTGTATTTTAATTATTTGTGTCATTTCTCCATACTTGTTTTTAAGAGGAAGGATTAGGTCTTATCTCAACTATATTTTCCCCCCGGACCCAGCACACTACTCTGTGAATGAAGAGTGTTTTAATGTCCCTCCCAGTGAGGCATTCTAAGATATCATTTGTTGATCCCCTCCAGTTAGAGAGCAGTAAAGTGAGGCCTAAGCAGACTATAATAATTTTTTTCAAACAGTGTTAATGACTCTATCAGTGTGAAAAAGCCTTTTGTGGCATGCCACAGTACTATATAGTTGGTCATATTCCAGCAGCATTTTTATCAATGACTCAGTTTAAAACAAATTCTCTTTATCACATTTGCAAATCATGCACAGTGAGGGAAGTGGCTCATATATTGGATGCCAGAATCAGGATTCAGAAAATTGCAATGATGAGCAAAATAGATGAACTTTACTTTGAGAGACCTGTGATCCATCCATGTAGCTGTTCCCGTCAGTAATATAGTTTGCAATGCCCTCTTCCCATCTTCCACCTTCTTAATTTTGTATGATTCTTTTCTATATGCTCCTATAAAATCTTCAGCAGTGGGTCCATTCACAGTGCTAAGGTACATCCTCTGGCTTCTTTGGCATTGTGTGCATACCATTGGATGAAAGAGGGTTTCCATCTGATATTCTCATTCTTACACTGGTCACCTGTCTATGTATATAGCTTCTGATGATATCCCTTTCACTATATGTCCTGCACAATACTCTTTCCTTGATAATATATAGTTATAGAGAATGAGCATATGATATCATTGTTATAGGGAACTCCTAGATCAGAAAATTCCCTCTACCAATGAGTCAGTACCTTCTAGAACAGTGGTTCTCAACCTTCCTAATGCCGCTACCCTTTAATAGTTGCATGCGGGTGTATCTGTGTGTGGGTGGACCGCCTGGAGAAGGATAGAGGAGCGGTGTCTCGGTTCCTAAGACCATCAGAAATACGTGTTTACTGATGGTCTTAGACGACCCCATTCATCTCCCAAAGGAGTTGCGACCCACAGATTGAGAACCACTGTTCTAAAACACTGAGAAATTTAATGACTTGCCTAGGAACACAGCCAGTATCTGTCACATACAGAACTCGAACCCAGGTATTCCTGACACACGACCAGCTTTCTATCATACTACACTACCTCCTTTTGATAATATTAGAATAGCTAACACTGATATAGCTATTCGTGTATATTTTCTCATTTCATTCTCTCAACCTACCATGTGAGTTAGGTGCTGTTATCATCCCCATTGGGCATAGGAGAAAACAGGCTGAAAGAGAAAGGAACTCATAATGTATCAGGGGAAACCATATGCAAACAGCTATTCACAAACAATGTATGTAGAGGGTAGATTGGTGATAGTCTCATAGGCAAGGCACTGAGATTAAAGAGGACTGGGGAAGGCTTCTTGCAGAAGGTGGACTTTAGCCGAGACTTGAAAAAAGCCAGGGAACCTAGTAGGTAGGGATGAGTGTATTGAATTGAGGGTGGAGGGTTTTGCAGTTGAAGATGAGTTTGACAACTGAGTGGAGAATGAATTGGAGTGGAGAATGAGACTTGAGGCTATTGCAAGTCTAGTTATAAAGTGATGGAGACCTGCACTAGGCTGTGGCAGTGTCAGAGGAGAGAAGGGGGCATAAAGGAGAGATATTTTGAAGGTGAAATCAATAGGCCTTGGCAACAAATTGGACGTGGGAGTTGAGATAGTGTGAGGAGTCTACGATGACAGCTAGGTTGCGAGCGTGACTAGGAAGATGGTATACCCTCAACAGATAGAGAAATTAGGAAGAGGGGAGGGTTTGGGAGGAAATATTCAGTTTCAGTTTGTATAAAAACACTATAAAGTTTCTCAAATGCAATTCAACTCATTTTCCTCTTCCTCTTTCTTTTCCTCTTCCTCCTTAATTTTGGATCCATTTCATGTATATAAAAGGAGTGTGTGTGTGTGTGTGTGTGTGTGTGTGTGTGTGTGTGTGTTATGTACTGATAGACCATCAACTCTAGGGATTTTCTATCCAGCTGTATATCATAGTTCTGGAAATAGCCTTTATGCATTTTGTTTTTCAAAGGTAGATTATAAGGCTTTTAAAAAAAAATGAAGGGGCAGCTAGGCGGTGCAGTGAATAGAGTGCCAGCTGTGTGACCTTGGGCAAGTCACTTAACCCCATTGTTATACCTTTCCCCCTCCAAAAAAAAAAAGCAAAAAAAACCAAGTGAAGCTTTTCCTTATTCTACCAACTATCAGAATTTTACCTGCTTATCTATGTACATGCTGTCTTTGCTGAGCTAAAGTGCCTTTGTGTATGTTCTGGCTTAGTTGGATCTTTGCCAAGCTTTCTGGAAACCTCTTTTCCCCTCCATTGATTCGTAATGTTTTATGAGGCAGTTATTGTTCAGTTGTTTCAGTCTTGTCCGATTCTTCATGACCCCATTTGGAATTGTCTTGGCAAATATACTGCAGTGGTTTGCCATTTCCTTCTCTAGCTAATTTTCCAGATGAGGGAACTGAGGCAAACAGGGTTTGCCCAAGGGTCACAGTTGGGAAGTGTCTGAGGCCACATTTGAATTCATAAAGAGGAGTCTTCTTAACTCCAGACCTGACACTCTATCCACTACACCACCTAACTGCTGAAGATAAATATAAACACCTCCATCTCTGGCTTGTTTGTCTTCTTAAAATCAATTATGCAAGTACATTATGGGAGATACCTGGCTTGAAAATGTATATGAAATAAGATTTAAGATTTTAAATTGACTTGCAAGCTTGATATGAGTCAAAAAGGTATTTTAGTCTTAAGCTGAAGTAATAGAAGTGTAAGGTTCTAGATGAAGGGCAGTATTTTCCTGTGTTTTGCATTGGTCAACCAGTGTTTATACTTTTGTGTTAAATCCTAGTTACAACATTTTAAAAAGAACATTTTTATTTTCTTAGGTTGTTGTTGTAGAAGGAGTTGTTTAGACTTTTTTTCATTTTATGATTTTAGCTAAACCAGAGTATATTCAGAGAAGAGCTATCAGCATAGCGAAACTTTCAGAAATCAAGGGGTTTTTTATTTTTTAATAAATTCTTATTAATCATTTGTTTTTATATTACTTATATTTCACATTCCCTTTTCCTGGCCACAGAGCCATCCCTTATATATCAAAAAATAGAAAAGAAGAAATTAGTTCAATAAAACTAGTTGACAGATTGAAAGAGAATATTATATGCAGTACCCATACTACCCCGGTTCTGTAAAGAGGTGAGGTGAAGAGGTCTTATATCTCTTCTTTGGGTCCAGGCTTGGTTATTATGATTTCAACACATTCATTTTTAATCATTTTGTTGTTATTATTCTTCCCACTTACATTGTTTTAATAATTGTATATAATTTTCCTGGTTCTCTTTGTTTGCATCAGTTCGTATAAGTCTTCCCATGCTTCTGTTCCATTACCTGCATGTGACACAGCTTATTTAACCATTACCCAATTAATAGACATCTATTTTGTTTCTAGTTCTTTGCTACCACAAAAAATATTGCTATAAATATTAGATATAGTTGAGATCTTTCATTTTCCCATTGTTCTCCTTAGTATATATACCCTAACACTGGAATCCTTGGGTCAAATTCTGATTTTAAAAAATGCTTTCCAAAATATTTGTAACAGTTCACAGCTTCACATTAGTGACTTGTTTTCCACAATCTCTCCTCCTACATTGATTGTTCTATCTTTTGTCATCCTTTGTCATTTTGCTGGGGGTGAGGTGAAACCTCTGATTATGATTTTCATTTCTTTTATTATTAGTGACTTAGTGCATTCCTTTATGTTGTTGTTAGTAGTTTTCAATTCTTCTTTTGAGAATTGTTTGTTTATATATTTTGACCACTTCCCTATTGGAGAGTAACTTTTAGTCTTAAATATTTCTTTTAAAAGGTTTCTTTTACCTGTTCTTAGATATCAGAAACTTGTCAGAGATATGTCATACAAATATTTTTTCATTTGAAACATTTAAAACAACTTTGTGAAGAAATATGATTACCATCTTCAGATATCTGAAAATGTGTCTTGAATGAATGAACAAAATAAAAAGCATTTACTAAGCACCATGAAATACGCTAAGCCCTAGAGATATAACTATAAAATCAGTATGGTCCTATTTCTCCCAGGGCTCACATTGTAATTGGGAGAGAAAACACATTACAGGAAGTTCAGCTGTGATTTAATATACAGATGCAGGGTAGGCTGCTAACTCATCTCTATCCACAAGGAAGTTTTAAGTAATTCAAATGTCACTGCCTAGAAAGTCTTAGCAGACATCCCCATAGGTCATGCAGCAGTGTCTGGGTGTCTGAAGGCCATAGGGGCAAGATCTGGTGATATTAATGTTCAGTGACAAGGCAGTGGTTTTCTATCTTACTGGAAGGATTATAATTGATGCCATCCAGGCAGTATGAGCTTCTATAGCTGGAAGGGGGAAGGGAGGGTTAAAAGGGGCTCAACCTATTGGTACAAGAGAATGTGGCTAATAGTCATAGTGGAGTTGAGGCTCTGGCTTCTCTCATAAGGATTAGGGTGGGGAGATAGTGTTCAGTTACGAGGGTGAATGTAGAAGGGGGGTACAGGACATTGGCAGAAGGGTTGAGGAAAGGGGCTGCCTGTAGCACTTGCTCTACTTGTGAACAACCTGAGGAAAGGGGTGAAGAAAGGCTGTAACATTCTTATTTGCATCAGATATTTTGTGTTCCATTCACCCTCACTTCTTGTAATGCCTGGTGTCCTTTACAATTCAGATCAAACATTGTCTTCCACGTGAAGCCTTGACTAATCCTCCATTTCCACTACCATCCCCACCATTCCCTGCCATGGAGCATAGTGTCCTTTTTGCTAAAAGTATCTTGTTGTATATATTCTGTATAAATTCATTTATTTATAGATTTGTTGCTTCCTCCCACCACCACAGCTGCCGAACGCAAGTTCCTTGAGGAAATTAATTATTTCATCTTTGTAATTTTATCCCTAGTAATTAGCACAGTGCTTGGCCTGTAGTAGGTGTTCAGTAATACCTGTTGATTGATTGATTGGTTGTGGAAGAATAATTAAATTTACTCCATATATGGACCCAGGATAGCCTTTAGAGACACTGTTGGATAGAGGGTAGATCCCGGAATGAAGATCCAGCCAAGGAAAGTGATAAAAGTGCTTAGACAGGTAGATTGAGAACCTGGAAATATCAGTGTCGCAGTAACTTAAGGAGAAGAAGGTTATTGAGAATCTCAAAGGCAACAAAGAGGTCAAGGAGAATGAGGATGAGAAAAAGGCTATTCATCAGATTTGGTAATTAAGAGATCATTGGTAATTTTGGAGAAAGTTCTCTCTCCCTGTAAGTATTTGAGGAGAGGCTGAATAACTATTTGTAAGGATAATTAAAACATTTTTTTATTGATTTGTTTGTTTACTTTTAGTTCACAAGATTCAGTTCCACAATCCCTTGAGTTTCAAATTTTCTCCCCTCTTCTTTCCCCCCCTTCCATGGCAGCATGCAGTCAAGTATAGGATCTGCAAATACTTTCGCATTAGACATTAGTCTGGTTGTAAAGAAGGGTTGTAACCAATGGAATGAACGATGGGAAAGACAAAACAAAACCAAACATGAAAAAGAAAGAGTGCAGGTAGTTTGCTTCAGTCTGCATTTAAACTCTTTTCTTTCTAGATCTTTCTCTGAATGTAGACATCTCCTGCCATCCTGAGTCTTTTAGAGTTGTCTTATAACCTTGCGTTGCTGAGAAGAGTCCAGTCTATCAAAGCTAGTTGTCACACATATGTTGTGTCTGTTATTGTGTACAGATTTCTCCTGGTTTTTCTCTTCTCACTTAGCATCAGTTTGTATAAGCCTGTCCAGGTAAATATGAAGTCCATCTGCTCCTCATTTCTTATTGGTACAATAGTATTCCATTACATTCATCTACTGCTACTTGTTTAGCCATTCCCCAATTGATGGGCATCCCCTTAATTTCCAATTCTTTGCCACCACAAAAAGAGCTACAATAAATATTTTTGTACGGATGGGTCTTCTTCCCACTTCTATAATCTCTTTGGGATACAACCCTAGAAGTGGTATTACTGGGTCAAAGGGTATGTAATTATTTATAGCCCTTTGGGCATAGTTCTAGATTGCTCTCTAGAATGACTGGATCAGTTCACAGCACCAACAGTGCATTAGTGTTCCAGTTTTTCCACATCCTCTGCAGCATTTGTCATTTTCCTGTTTTGTCATCTTAGCCAATCTGACCGGGGAGATGTGGTATGTAAGGATAATTTTTAAAGAGAATTTTTTTGTGTGTGAACTCGTGATATCTAAGATCCTTTCTAACTTTGAGACCATATAAAAGTTCTGTATGTTTACTATTTGCTTGTCTTTAGAGTACTTCCTTTTATTTTCCCTAAAATCCCAAACTTCAAAAAACAAACTGGTTCTAGTGGTTTGAATTTTCTGTTTCTTTTTGCTTTTTAATAATTAAAACTGTTTATGAACAGAATGACCAGAATAAAGTCATCAGCAAACATTTATTAAGTGTCTGCTGTGTGCCAGGCAGTGTGCTAAGCGCTGGGTATACAAAGAAAGGCAAAAAACAACCCCTGTTCTCAAGGAAATCCTAATGAGAGACAACATGGAAACAAATATGAGCAAACAAAATATAGAGAGGATAAATTGGAGATAATTTCAAAATGAAGGCACTTAAGTTAAAAAGAACTGAGAAATGTTTCTTGAGACTTGAAAGAGTAAGGAATGAGAATATTCTAAGCATGGGGAGCGGTCATTGAAAACACACAGTTGGGAGATGAAATGTCTTATGTGAAGAATAGCAGTAGTAAGGCCACTGTCAATGAATTGCTGAGCATTTGGAACAGAGTAAGTTATAAAAGGACTGGAAAAGGTAGGAAGGGGATACATTATGAAAGACTTTTAAAAGCCAAACTGAGGATTTTATAGTTGATCTTTCTTTTTTTTTTTTTTGCTTTTTTTTTTTTGGAGGGCTATTGGGGTTAAGTGATTTGCCCAAAGTCACATGGCTAGTAAGTGTGTCAAGTGTCGGAGACTGGATTTGAACTCAGGTCCTCCTGATTCCAGGACTGGTGCTCTATTCACTGAGCCACCTAGCTGCCCCTATATTTGATCCTGAATGACTATTTGTAAGGATAATTTTAAAGAGGATTCTTTTTTGTGTGGATTTGATATCTAAGATCCTTTTTAACTTTGAGACCATATAAAAAGTTCTCTTAAGTTACTATTTGCTTGTCTTTTAAAGTACTTCCTTTTATTTTACCTAAAGCCTCAAACTTCAAGTCCTTGTTCACATTATTCCTAACTTTTTTGATTTTATAGACTGATCGTATTCTTTCCCAACATTAATCTTTCCCTTCTAAAGAGTCTTGTTGTCTTTAATTGGTTCTTAAATAACACAGCTCCCATTACTTTGATCATTCTGGTTGCCCTTTTCTGAATCTTCTCCAATTCCACCATATCTTTCCTGATTTGGAGCTACCAGAACTGTCTACCATATTCCATGTGCAACTACAGTGAAGTTATAAGGCTACTATATTCTCCTGTTTTTATATTTATTTAATAGAAGTAGTCTTTTTTCTTTAACTTTCAGGAAAGTTTACTATGGAAAATTTAAAGGTATTAGTGGTCAACAATGAAAAATTTTGGATTACCTATGAGTTTCTTTTAACTGTGTGATCCTATTTCCCCATATTAGAGATAATTGAAAGTTGGTTTTGTGGCTGATGTGTTTACTAGAAACATCTCATACAAGCTACTATGTTTAGTCACTTGACCTTTAGTTGATAACAAAGATTTTCTGAAGATTTGATTTACATGTTTTACCCTAAAATGTGGGTATCAACCATATCCGTGTCATCTCTATCACCTACCTCCCATAACTCAGGCAAACCTGCTTCACTGAAATAACAGGGGGCCATGAAGGTGAGGCAGGAAGCAACCTGTGCCAGGAAAGTCAAGCCGCTCCTTCCACCACTGCCACCTAGATCATCATCTCCCATCAGAACCTGATAGATATAGCACAGGACCCTAAAACCAAGAGACAGTTGAATAGCCTTGCTTCCAGCCCAGTCCTACAACCTTTATCCTGGGAAGCAACCATTGTAGATGTACAACCTGGGAACTATTCCTGTAGGTGCTTCAGCAACAGCTACTGAAGACCCAGAAGTTCCTGCCAGAATAGTTAGTCATTGGCATGGACAAAGATTCAGCATCAGAAACTGACATGGTTTTATCAGCAGAAATTATGTAAAAGAAGAGATGTTAACCATCTGCTTTGCTGGGCCTTAAGGACCATAAGCAAGGGCGTTAAGGACCATGAGACCTTTTCATCTAACTCACTTCTGAAACCTTCTTTATGTGTTATCTCCCCCATTAGACTTCAAGTTCCTGGAGGTCTGAGATTTTCATTTTCTAATTATATCCCCCAGCACTTACTACAGTGTTTTGCTGTTAATAAATGCTTTTTTTATTTATTCATATTCTCATAATATCCTATCTACCCATACAAGACTTAAATTTTTACCCAAGGAAATACATTAAAAAGGAACACATTTCCTTCTCTTTTCCCCTCTTTTCCTCATTCCTTCTTTGGGTTGTTTTCTAAGGGTTTGTTTTTTTTTTTTAGTTTAAAACTTACATAACTGAGTGAGAATGTTATATGTTTTTTTTTTAATATATTATTTAATGTCTTTGATCATAAAAACTGGCAATGTAGAGGTTAGTTTGCTACTTATATCACTTTTCTAAAATGATGTTAAAATATTGTTGACTATATAAAATTTAGTTGTTACCGGTATACCTCTTGTTCTATTTAGTAAATCACAACAGATACAAAGAAATAATCTCTTTCATTAGTTTGGTTTCATGTCATTTTTTTCCACCATGGTGTCTTGTTCTCTGTGTTGGTGTTCTAGAGTATTAGATATTGTGGTGTGGGGGCGGCTAGGTAATGCAGTGAATAGACTGGTCTTGGAGTCAGAAAGACTTGGGTTCAAATCCAGCCTCAGACACTTGCCACACTAACTGTGTGACCTTGGGCAAGTCACTTAACCCCAATTCCCCTGCCTTCCATCCTCCAAAAAGCAAAAAAATAAAATAAAAAAAAGATATAATGATGTGTAGACATGTCTTCCATAGCTTTATTTTTGTGGGGAGGTGGACCAAAAGGAATAGAAAATGGTGACTTAGCTTTCTATAGGTGTGTGAGCCACCATTATATTATTCTCCAGTTTTTTTAGGCCACTTGCCAATACTATAGGATGTTATATCTATAATACTAATATTTAAGTTTAACTGCTGAAGAAGAGTTTCATACCTTCACTTAGCAAAAAAAAAAATCCTGGGGTCTGTACTTTGTTCTAGGTATACTCAGTCTTACAGTAGAGTATATGTATTCTATACATCAGAGAATTTTACAAATGATTTGGAATAGTACTTCAATATTGCTTTTGTACATATTCTGCTACTTATAATTTTTTTAAATTAACTTTTGTTTATTTTTAGTTTACATCATTCATTTCCACAAGATTTTGAGTTACAAATTTTCTCCCCATCTTTCCCCTACCCACCACCCCAAAGCAGCAATCCCATGTTTACCCCCTTCCCCAATCTGTTCTCACCTATATCCTCTCCCATCACCCCTCTGACTTTCCAGTAGGACAAGATGGATCTCCTTACCCCAGTGCCTGTATATCTTAATTCCCCGTTGCATGTAAATAATAATAATAATAATTAATTATATATATTAATTATTATAATTAATTAATTATTATTATTATATGTATTTTTTACATTTGATTTTAGAATTTTAAATTCTAGATTCTTTCCCTATCTCCCTCATCACCCACCCCCACTGGAAAGACAAGCAATTCAATACAGGCATATATGTGTAGTTATGTAGAACATCTCCACAATGGACATATTGTGAAAGACTGACTATATTTATCTCCTTCCTATTCTGCCCCCCACTTGTTCTATTCTCTACTTTGTCCCTGTCCCTTTAAAGAAGTGTGTGCTTCTAACAATCCTCCCCCGCAACCTGTCC